>OZ018309.1:18297534-18339572 GCA_963969455.1 Arge pagana | reverse complement strand
GGAGAGAGAGAAGAGAGAGAGAGAGAGAGAGAGAGAGATGGAAAAAGAGAGAAAAATCAGAAGTACATGGTAAAAAGGTAAAAATTAAGCCGGAAAGGACGACAAAAAATCATCGACGACGACGACAACGACGACGACGACGATGGTGAAAAGAATGTACGTACGTTGCGAGAGAGACGAGGTGAGGCGAGGCGAGGCAACGCGATTATGAAAATAAAAAAAAAAAAGAGATGCAGGAAAAAAGGCCGAACTGAAGGTGATTCGGGAGCGAAGAATAACCCGTAAAAAATGAACCTCGATCTCTCGTAACTACCGCTCGATACGAGGAGACAGGCGAAGAGTATTATTATATAGATAATGGACACAGTAGCCGACGTACCTACCTTACGGCGCTACGTTGCTCCGGGTATTTACACCTACCAAGATCTACAAGGCCGATTCGTTACTTTCCTTCGACGGCAGCCTCCTAACGATTCACAAAATCGACACCTGTCCGACGTTCGTTACACCACCGACATTTCATGTCTAATGAACCGATCCCCCGACCCGCTTCACCCCGCTCGTCGCTCGTAAAGCATGCCAACTTTCTTCGATGTTCTTTCGATTATCTACGAATTACAAAATGAATCGTGCAACGTTCCTTCCCGGGCTACGCGACCTTCGAGACTAGCATTCGACTCGAATTTGATACAACCGAATATATTGCACTTCCCGGATTCCAATGATTCTGTGACTTCCTAAGTCTGTTAAAGTCAAATGTCGTTGTTCGATCTGTTGTCAACATTTGCTCGAGCATTCGTTCCATCGAAGATGCATGGAGTTTAAAAATAGCCCGCTGTTGCATAAGCGCGAGCAGAAATTCGGGACAGATTTTGCGAGAAATGTAGCTAAATGTATTCGGTGGGATGATTATAACGTCGTTGAGCTAGTGTTTCTCGTTTGAACGGGTTTTGTTGTGATATTATTGAATTTTCGCCCCTGGGCGTGATGTACGCGTAAGAATTGTTCTTGCAAGAGATTTCTAATTCTACATTTTCCGAAATGAATAAAAGATATCCTCCGATTCGTAGGATCGATGTGATTAGAACGGTTTTGTATCGATCGATAATTGATTTTTTTATAACTACCAGAGCCGATTGTGCGGTGAATTGGAAATAGTTACCGTATCATTGAAATCAATAGTAGTGGAACGATTATTCTGGAATAATAATAAAAATGTTTCACCTCCACGCATCATTCTTCTCATCCATTTCACTCGACTCGACGAAACAGTTTGACGGTCGGGCATTGATTTCACCACGAATTCGAAACCAACTCGGGCAACCGCAGAAATTGAAATGTGGCAGTTTATTTTTCCAAATTATTGTTCTTCGAAGTACTAGATTTCGTGGTGGGGGTGGGGGGGGGGGGATCGAACAAATCGAACGACAACTTCGAGAAATTTTGGTTTCAGTTGAGGATCGTCGGGTTCCATCGACTGATTTCATTTTCGCGTTTTTTTTTCGGAAATGCAGACTGGTTTCGAACGCGCTTGCGAGGATCGTTCGCAATGGAATTATTCCGACGTCGGCGAAAAGCGACTGTGACAGGATGCTGCCGTCTTGTTAGCCGGAATTAATTGCGAATCGTTTCGCTAACGACAGTCATTTTCAACGCCTCTTACTCGGCGGTCCCAGGATTTGCGAGAGGCCGCCTCGTCGATTCGGCTCGATTCCAGGCGGCGAAGCTCGCTGACGTGAACGCGAAGAGTAACCCTTCCGGCGCGAATCCGTCTCCCGGCGTACCGACACGTCGCGCTTCGCGGCGTGGTCGCTCGTCCAGGTTATTATTAAGGTCGTATTAAGCCCGTTACGATCCACTTTACCGATCTCGTCGCGCTATATCTGCCACTGATTGAAGCGACGCGCATACATCTCCGAACACCGATCATTAAACCGCTATACGTTATCTACACCACCTCGAATCTGACGCGATTTCCAATATAATAACTTACGCACCGCAACACCGCGAATAAATCCTATCTGTCGCAATATTCATTTCGCGACACTCGCGTCACTCCGCCGCGTCCCAAATTTCGATCTTTCGAAGAGCCGTCTCCGTCTCCCGAGTCGCCGATCTTACTCCTCCTACGATTCGACCGGTGAAATATACATTCTTCCACGACCAAACCGCGCCACGAATGACACCAGTTTCGCGAACGCGATAATCGTTATCGCTACGCTACGCTCACGATCAGTTTTGCTTTCGATTCAAAGATCGGTTTTACCTACTTCTTCCGTACCTACCCACGTAGAAATTGCCAATACATATCGACGATTGGTCCAGTTCTGGTTATACACTTGTTATTTGCCAAGTATTGGCAGCTAAACATTGGTCCGTGCTTCGATCCACGGCTGCGCAATCGATCGATCGTTACGAAATAGTTATAAGCCTCGAAAGCTGAGTATTGGTCGATTCTCGTTGCAAGCTTCCGTTTCAATTTGCTCTTCATGTTCCGCTACTCAAAATGCTCACAGTTTTCATTTTCCACCTATTGATATTCATATTTGTACCTATATAAATATAATTAATCGAGTTAATGATGATTTTTCATAGTCCAGGCTTGGGACAATACTGACTTTTCGTTTTCGATGGCTCGAGCGAATATTGTTTTTTGTTTCCCCAATCTTGAGCCAGTATTGTTTTTTTCGGAGGTTCGGCCCCAGGGCGTCAGTCCAAAGCTCGAGCCAACGCGCGACCAACGGTGATGCTAGCATAGGCTAGCGCCAAGGCTCGAGCACGGTAAAATCGATTGGCCAAGACTCGGACCTAGCCTGGCCAATGGTTCTTTTGGACCAGGATAATTGACGAAGAGGTTTAGAAAAAACACGACTCTTGTTCTCCTCGCTGCATTCGCAAAATAAATATCTTTACACGAGCGAACGCTGTTCTATAATTTTTCCATTTTCAAGTAAACAAACTCGGGAGTATCGTAACAAACTTTATGATTCCATAAAATATTGAAATAGTGAAAATTTGTTGTGCAGGAAAGTCAACGTGGATGTTTTTCATTGCTCGAAAGTAATCGTCGTCGATGTCTCAACTTCGGGATGACGTTGTTTCACGGTTCTAACACGCTCCGCACGTTTTCACACTCCACTCGAGATTCGTCATAACTTTTACAGAATAAAATTGACTCCGTGATTTTCGAACGTCTCGGAATGGTTATACGCGACTAGAGCGTCGATGTTGTTCGCAACGCGAGTACCGTGAACTGAAAATAATTTCTCAAAGAGGAACTGCATCGTATCGTTGGGTGTTGCAATATCACAAAGACGCTGATGCATTTCCGATAATCGCGAATCTTGGAGCGAAAAAATCAGCGAGTAGGCACAGACTTTGGCAAAAAGTTGCGCAAACGCGTTCGGTGTCCGCGTTACGGTGTATCGCGGAGAGATCGCGTACGGCGCCCGTATTCCGAAGGTATGGGTTACATGGCCGCCCGGTTACACGCGCAGCTATTTTGAATACCACAGCCTCACGCCCTCGCGTTTCTCGGTGTCGTGTTCGGTTCATTGATAAAGTCGAATCGGCGAGAAGAGATTTCACGGCAACAGTCGAGATTTCGACGGCGTCGACCCTCGCACGCCTACCAGCAAGAGGTGAGGACGCGAGTTATGATTCCTCGGATCGTTTCGATGGGATTTCTGTCGGATAGCGGTGGACAGAAGTCGATACTTAATCGACATGCTACTTCGAGCCTAACGATGTCGTCGTTGGACTCTCGTAGTCGTAGCTCGGTAATAGAATGCAGATGTAAATTCGCGAGCGTGACGCCTATATCCCGAGTCTCGACAACGAATCGTGAGCCTGGTCGCACGACGCTAATTATAAAACGTTCACCGACGTGATCGTACATTTTTCCGCTCTCTGGACAGAGTTTCAATTATTTCATCTCGACGAGACAAGGTTGAGAGCAGACGGGTTCGTTGATTTATTTTACCAACCTTCTTCCGTCCTCGGGATTTTTTTGTTCCAGGTCCGCGCGCTACCGAAAAGCTACGTAGCCGCACATTTGTAGGCGCGCAAGAAGAAAGCCTTTCGAGCTTGGGACTCGAGGAAATGCTTCACTGATTTGACTAATTACAAGGAAGCCAGAAGACGACGGGTGTAATTGTGTAATAACGAGCGTTTTCTCGGGAGCGCTGCCACGAAATCGGGTGGACGCACGACGCACGGTAATTATAATTTGATACGTATCAGGTGCGGCGGTGTGTGAAACGGCGATGGGGAGACGTAGGTATCCTCTAATGCCGCGGCGTCTTCCGGCTCGATGCTGTACTCGTGAAGCGATCGGGTGCATGGACTTCGATGGACGAGACGTCGATGGGGAATGGAAATGAAATTAATTTGTGAACGACCAATTAAGACGTTTGTCGGATTCGAACGACGCTCGATTCGAGATAACTTTTATCAACGAACCGCGAGGGACGAGTATCGATGTCCAGCGATCTCGTTTTGTGGTCAGCATCGACCGGATCGCTATCAAAACCGGAATACCTTCAACAACGATGGGTTCGTGATTTACTTTTCTCCATACACGATCTTCCCCCGACACTGTCGCACGCACAGCTAATGATTTGGGACGTTCAAGTTCCATCGAGTCATACGAATGGCAATTTCGTGGCAATATTTAAAACCAATTCGTTACTTCAAATCCCCGTGCTAGTTATGCACATGTATTACCAAAAACGGTTGAGAATGTTTATGCCAAAGTTTCGAACCCAAAATGCCCCTTATGAGATCACTTGTTTCCTAAGCAGCTTAGAGGCGCGTTGACTCTGAGCTTGAGAACGAATGAGTCCCAAGCTCGGAGCGAGCGGCTCTCATAGTCAATGAGGTCGACGCGCTCTATAGTTCGGCATTCGTGCATTCCAAGTTTCATACTTTTACCGCTTTAAAAATTTTTGGTAGCCATACTTTCCCAAAACTAGTTGCAAACTAAGTCCCAAACCATTTTTTGTGCAGTGTTACCGTTTCGTAGATTTCGTAGCCAAAAATGGTGAAATGGAAAGATGGCATTTCAAATATTTTTTCATTACGATCTTGTAGTGGGGGCTTTGGGACGCTGGAATCCCGAAGGATGGGTTCCTAAGTTTATTACCTAAGACAGGGGCTATTGTAAAAGTTGAGTGCAAAGCAGCTGCACGTTGGATAAGGTTCTGAAAAGCGGAAACCTCCGATTGGGCTCAATTTTTGAGCATAGCTTCTTTTTAGTTCACAAATGAAAACCCTCAAAGGATTTTTAGCGAGAAAGTCTCATTCGCTGTATTTTTTCACTGTATCTCGTAGAGTACTGATTTTGGAAAAAAATGTTTCAGAGAAAAATGAAGCTCCTAAAAAACTCAATAGGAAAGGTGATACACTTTTTTAACGTAGATGCAAAATTTCAGCTGGTAATTTGAAAAATATGTTGTTTTTTCTAAAATAGGGAATGAACGTTCTATTTTCTTGGAAAATATTCATTTTAATACTTAAGTCTAACTATTCACACGAGATCTGAAGAGTTGATTCCATGCCCATATGTTTTAGGTAGAAAGATATTTTTCACATGACCAGCTAAAATTTGGCATTTACGTTAAAAAAGTTTATCACCTTTCTTACAGAGCTTTATTTTTTAATCTGGAACATTTTTTTTACAAAATCATTACTTTCCAAGAAACAGTGAAAAATTGGAAAAACTTTGAGGAAGAGTGGAGGGCGAATGGGATTTTCTCGCCAAAAATCCCGCGAGGGCTTTCATTTGTGTGATAAAAAGAAGCTTTGCTCAAAAATTGAGTCGAATCGAAGTTTCCGCTATTCGGAACTTCACCCGCGAATAGGGGTTAGAAAGAGAAAGTAGAGGTTTTGAAAACGCGTCCTCCATAAAGCGGATGCGTATCTTCCTCTTTTCAATTCTGTCCCACTACCTATGACAACTTGTGGCTCTTGATTACAAATTCAGGCCTTTTGATAGATTAGCGTCTTCTTAAGTTTACGCAATTTCACGAACAATTCTTATCCACAGAAAGAGTTCTCCTCGCCTCTACCTTCCGTAATCGGGAGGCAACAAAGTGCAAGTATCGAGCTCTTAATCGCTTCCGTCCATTCGACGACGGATGGACGAAGAGAGATGCGAATGTCGACTCTTTCATTCCACGCACCCGAGGTGCCATCCTTCCACGAAAGCAGGGAAACGACGAGAGACGCGCGATCAATTGGAAGCACGATCGTACGAAGCGAAAGCGAGGAGAGGCGAAGGAGACGAGACTAGGCGCGGAGGGAGTCGATCTTTCGTCTTGTTGTTCCGGTGTCGACAGGTGGTTTGCATACGTGGCGTGCACGCATGCGTAGGTTCGGTCACGCGAACTGAATTTTAATTTTCACTCACGAACGACGTGATTAAGAACGCTTACTTTATCTGTCCGAGGCGATTCGAAACTTCTCCATTCACGCATCCGAACGGTGGAAATAACTCAAGAACGGGTAAGCGCCGTAAAATAACTCATCACGAGCGATGAAAAGAACTGTAAACAACTCTCCGGAACGTTGAGAATTCGTAATAAAAATTAGCATAAGGAAAATAATAAATGCCTCGTAAATTGCGACGACAAAAAATGTACACCGCGACAGAAATATTGCGGAGGAATGTCCCGCTCTGTCTCTCCCTCTCTCTCTCTCTCTCCCGCTCTCTCGGGTTTCTTCGATGCGATACGAGTGTCTTTCGCTGATATCCTTGCGTCGCGGGGATAACGTTAGGTTGCTCTACTCTCCACGATGCTCCATCGCGATTCCGCATCGTTCGCTAGCAGCGCCGATTCACAGATTTGACACGAGCTCGTTGGCAAGCGCGATGCAGTTAACCGAGCATCACTGTCCGTCCGACTCGCTACCTGCCTGACTGCGACACCCCCGTTTCGAGTGAGATCATGGAACGTACTCCAAACGAAAATTAGAGAATATCTCTCTGTCTTTTCTTTGCTTTCCACTCGAGTGTCAGTAATTTGGAGACGCGTCGAGGCGCGGCGGGTTAAGGTTGATTCACACTATACGGCACGGACCGACACGTAATCTCAACGGCGCCTACTGGGATCGGGACGACAATTTTACGCGTATATTCATATCGCACCGGCAGGCATCCGTCAGTTAGCATTCACCAGCCACAATGAACCCATCGTCGAGCGACGATGAACTCGCTCTTGTAGTCTTACTTCTAGATGAAGATGAAGGTGAACAATCGAAAAGACGTAAACGAAGATGGGTACGCTCAATGTTAAAGAAAAGGAAGGCAGAGAGAGAGTATTGGACTTTGTTTGAAGATCCATTAAATTTTGACGACAAGTTTCAAATAATATATCGCTTATCTTACATGTCTCGTTGATTTCTTTCGAGATTACTTCCCAAGCTTTTTCCTTGAATACAGCGTCGCTGTATCTCGCGTGGCTCATCGAATATATCGCTTCCCACGGTTTCACGATTTCGATTAGTTTTTCCTGATCCATATTTGCTGCGTCTCTTAACGTTTTCTAATTCGAACTGGCAGACAAGCATCGGCGCGGACCGTCAAAACACCGTTTGCAAGAATGTCGGTCGGCGCCGCGGCGCGCCGTTCCGATCCGTTGTCAAAACGTGGAGGTCGTTGCTGGTAGTGTATGTACACTCTCGCACGAACCCATGCTACGAAATTGTGTCGTACCGGTGCCGGTCCGTGCCATTTACGTTAGTGCGAATGAATCCTTACGCGTGAACGACGGTAGGAAGGATGCTCGCAAGCGACACTCGTTTTATCGCAGCGTTGATTCCCGGAATTATTTCCACGCTCGTCCCGAATCGGTTTTATTAGGTACTATCGGCTCTCTACGCGAGATTGATACAACAACCCCGAACTGATAGTTATTCTCATTGTATTAAAAATGTTCAAATGTGATTACGTTACTTTCATTTCGGTTGTTCGTTAATTAAATGAAAAATGGATACGAAAAATAATAAGTGTTTCGAGATCTGTAGTCAAGGACTCTATCCCTATGCCCACGGGTACAAATTTCTACGCAAGCATTTGTTTTTTGTTAAACTTCGAATGATTGTCTCGACAAATTGGTATTTTATAAATTGGGAGCAGCACTAATGCTTTCTACCTCCGATAGCTGAAGGGAAATTTAATTTTTTTCACTTCTCTCGAGCTAATACGCGTTGGTATTTCGTATAAAATTTAGACAGCGCCAAATAAGAAACCAATACATCAAGAAACAAATAAACCAAAGCATCGAGTGACCACCCACCGAGTCACAGTATGCAACTTGGGTAAGCGGGCAGAAATAAGGGGGGATTTGTTTGGCGCTATTTGAAAACACCGACGAATAGCAACGCTATCGCTAATCATGTACATACAGGGGTTGACATCGAAGAAATGAAACAGATCAACCTGTAACTCTAGGAGAAATGAAATCGAGTTCGAATTTTTTCGTTAGTCCGGTAACTGACTAGTTTGATGACTAGTAGAGATCCCACGTAACATGGCAGCGCTTAAATAACTGTCACTTTCTTATTCTGGGTTTCAGGATTATCAAAATTATTGTTTGTCCTTATGCGAAAAAAAAAGAAAAGGAGCGCTTTGCTGGCAACAGAACAACAATAACGTAATAATGTTTATTGCGATAATTTTCGACATTATACGTTATTTACCGAATAATACAAACAAACGTCCACAGACTAGTATAAACACCACCTGGCGCGCGCAATGTTTACGCTTTAGTTGCAGGTGGCGCGATTTCTAGTTTTTACTCGATATCGTTGGAAAGTTTCCGATTTGAAGTCGAATTAAAACTTTATTGTTTCCGCTAGAGAAGGTCGAGATTTGCCGTCCGTGGGAACCCACTCGAAACTCACAAGCATGGAAGCATTAAAAGTCTCGTACTATGCAGACGTGACGAGTAACAACATTACGAAAACGACGGAGAACGCGGGGGGCTTGCATCCATACGAGCCAATAATTGGCATTGCTGAAGTGTAAAGCTACCTACGATATTTATTACCAGCGGAAACTCTGCGGGGTCAAGTTCTTAGATTGAAACGTCGTGAAATGGGCGACTTTCAAACACTGCGAGTGGGATTTCGTTGAAATGTAAACACAACCTGCTAACCTCGAAGTGGAGGAGATCCGTGATTTCGATTCGAAATGACACTCGAACTTCATTTCATAACGTACGCGTGGCGAGTCGAACAACGTTGCACACTTCGCATAGTTTCTACTCGGTTATCAATGAAGTCGCCCACGTACGGTCGTCAGGCAT
Source organism: Arge pagana (assembly GCA_963969455.1). Lineage (NCBI taxonomy): Eukaryota > Metazoa > Arthropoda > Insecta > Hymenoptera > Argidae > Arge > Arge pagana. The sequence goes on along the minus strand of OZ018309.1, from coordinate 18,330,264 downwards.
GCGTGTCGCAACGGATTTTCCGTCCTTCTTCGTGGCGAACCTCGCCTACCATTGGCCAATCAGTGATCGAGCCGTTTCACCAGGCAATTACTTACGAATGGTTTAAAAGACTTCATCAGGCCGCTGGAAAATAAATAACCATGTGAAAAAAAGTGCGGTCGGCAACTTTCGCGAGACACGGCACGACCCGACGGCGCCAGGCGTCGCACCGCCCACGCGAGGCCCCTTTGTCTAATCCAAATCGATGCGGTTCTCACGAGCACCGGATATCGCAGTCAATGAAACAGATAAATAAACGAACAAGCGAATGGAAATTCCTCGTGTGATCGGCTATTTGCATTTGCTAAGTCGCGCACGATTTTAAAGCTTTTTTACCTCACCTCGGATCGTTATGTAAAAATCGAATATACCTACAGCGTGCGCGCGAGCGGAATGAAATAGGCTCAATGTTTACTTATGTATGCGGCATCGCCCGACTCGTAATAAGTCTCGAGTTCGATCGATAATTTCAACAATCTCTGGAATATCTTCGGGAAATTATTTTCGAGCGTCGAAGCTTACGAAGAAAGACGAGGAGACGCAAGTTGACGGGAACAACGTTTATTTCATTGGCAGCATCACATTTCCGCATGGGATCCATGCGAAACGTCACGTTGAAACGCGAAGCAGGTTGAGTTTTTTTTTATTCCCTCGCGATCGGTATCGAATTTGAGATATTAAAGGTGCACGAGATTTGTCCAACACTCGCGAATTCGCGGCATATATGGTTTTCCGATTTGGGACTCGACCGTTGAGAATGATCAATTGATCGACAAAGACCAACCTTGACACGCTTTTGATAAGGAGACAGTAGCATCGTGTAGGTACAACCTGTACTACGTGTCCAACAGGCAGGCGGACACAAGTGCGCCTACTTATGCGCGGAGTTCGAGATCTATCTAACCTGTACAGGCAAATATAGATACGTAGCGCGGGGGCGCTACGTGCATCCTCGGAGAGAAGGGTATACAACTGTACCACGTGTTTTAGAGTTCTACTCTTATGTAGATACGATCTAGCGATCCGGTCTCTCTCGGTCGTGTCCTCCACCTCCCCCCGTCGCTACCAGGTAGCGACTCCGCGACTCCCGCGCCGTTAACCTTTGCTCCGTGCAGTACCTACAATGTGTCGCGACGTACCTAGTAGTAGGTATACCGAAGCGAATTTCAAAGCAAGAGGCAAATTTTTCGGTACACGAAAGTAAGTGTGGCGCGAATCATCGGGGAATATGCTTGTTAGAAACGTAAGCATACTACTCGCGGTGTTCACCGGATGTTCGGTAAAAGTGTCCATCGACACTGCGTAGGACACGTTTCATGTTCCGGTGAAAGGTAGCGCATTGGTAGCAGTGGATGGAAGTGGATTTTCGAGAAGCTGCACGAGCGAGCGAGATGACGGATGAAGTGGAAGTACGAAAGTGTCTCGCTCTATCGTTGTTCTTGGGCGGGCAAACAAAGTAGATCCCGTTGAGAAATCCGATGTTATCCCCATCGATCATCCTAACACGGTATCCTCGCCTTCTTTTGTCACGCGTACATACACGTACGTGTCTTTCGGAGCTGCATCATGCTCGCGACGCGTTTCTTCGCGCCTCGAGAATCGAAGGTGGACGCCAGTGATAGCTGATTTTGTACCTTTTTTTGCCAACAATCGACGATTGTCGCGCGGAATCGAAGATCCAGCCGGAGATCGGTATGTAAATCACGGCGTGTGGATTCGTACGTATAACGTATTGCGTATACGCATGTGAGATATCGCGGCCTCTTATTTCGCGTGGTGAATCAGCCGAGTGGCTTGCGTAATCGGTTAACATGCGACGGACAATCTCTCTCGGATATCACTTTGTAGTCTGGCGGCAAAGGTACTCTATCTGATCCGATGCCTCTCTGCGGGCACATAAGGGTTCCAAGGCTCCGAGGTAACGGAGGAAAGTTCTCTGCGCCGTAGATATCTGCATAGCAGAGAAAAACTCTCGAGGCTCGTAGTATCGAAGGATCGGAGGTCTCTCGAAGTGCCCGCACTGTTTCCGATGACGAAAAGTCTCGAGGAACCGTAGGACTGATCGAAGCGCATATTTCGACGACGCCGTTTGATCGCAATACGATCAAACCTCTTCGATCCGAGGTTGGTTCGACCTTCGGGAACGTTGACGCGTTGAAATCGGCGAATAATTCAACGACCACGAAGCTTTCGATGCAATGTAGGCCGCCGAATGTGATTGCTCGAACGCAGCCTACGCGTAATTTGATGAATCCATTTCAAATAATCACGAGAAATCGAGGTGAGGACTCAAAGTATTATAATCTACGTGATATAACACGTGTAGGTACCCGAGTAGTTAGCGATGCGCGATACGCGGGGATGTACCCTCGATAACATCGACTGCTGGCAACGAAACGCGAGAAAGAATCCCACGATCGATCTACCTGCGTTTTATTCGAAAAATGTTATTATGCTATGTGTCAACTTTATTTTACTAAAGTTTCAAAACCCACAAAAAAATTCATTGTCGATCAAGTGCTCATCATAACATTTTACTGTATCAACTAAAATCAATGAAACAAGAAAAAATCATTAGTTTAATAGTTGATTCAGGGCTGATGGAAGTTTTCTTTTAATAACCAAAAAAGCGGCCTCTGATTGTTTACTCGCGGATTTCCAAGGTAAAACGCCCTAGTTAATGGCCTAAAAAATCCTTCGATCGGACCCGAGATTAACCTTTAAACTAGATGAATCAGTAAAATGTTGCGAGGATCATCGCCAAGCATGACGGCGTCCAACAAATACGGCGATCGTTTGATCTGTAATAAATAAATATTTTTTCACTTCTCTGTTCAGCCCTAATCCCGTAACTGCAACTGAGGAGTTTAACATATTTCCTACGATTTTGCGGACATTCGAGAGTGAGCATGCGGAGCAAATTGTACGAAGCATTCGCAGCACGATCGTTTTCTCGGTAGCCATATGAACGAAAAGGATGTCGCCACCTTCTCGTACCACGAGCTTTTTGGACACAGAGAGATTCTTGCGATCTGTTCGCAACCTCTCTGATCCCAATTGTCTTTGGAGAAGAAAGGATCGCCGTGAAGAGGTCGGCGAAGTTGGGACAAGTTTCGAGGTCACGCGGTTCACTTGCGCGGGCTATCGGTTATATTCTGGGAAAGAACAAGGTATCTCATACGCACGGTACGCCGAGGTAGCCGATTACAAGGGAGTTTCACATCTTCTCTCAAATTAGTTCTGCTCTTCAAACTTCAGAGACGTCCCAAACCTTCGTGGCACGACTTCTCTCATATAAGTGCGAGAAATATCGGAAAATAGGAGTGACTGAAACTGTTTTTTACGTAGAACTCTAGCGTTGCTCTCATATGCCGTTTCTCTAATGATTCTTTGGCTCGAATATAATCTTCGTTAGGGGCAAAGAGCCTTGTGATGGAGTAGGAGAAATCGTCGAACTAATAGCAGCACGCGTAGGTCTTCAACTTCCGTATGACAAACAAAGTTAAATTTTTCAAGAATTATATGACTGGGCACAAAACCGGATTTCTTGCCAAATATTTATGATCAATTCTTCTCTAACGAAGATTATATTCGAGCCAAAGAATCATTAGAGAAACGATATATAAGAGCAAAGACAATCACAGAGGCGCAAAAATTTAATTGTGCAATGCCAGACGGAAATGACACTTTGAAATTTAGAGAATTTTTAACATTTGTTGAATCTCGAATTTATGAAATATTTAAACGCGTGAGGGAACAAATTCTACCTAATAAGAAAGCTTAATCAAGCATAGTTAGTACTTTATTTCGCCGGTATCTTTTTCCTGAAATCAATCTGTGAACTAATTAATGATCACTATGCGTCGAATAATTATTAATACCAGCTCTTATGCATAGTATTGTTTTTTCAGGCAATTCTTCAACACGAATAACTAAAATATAGTTGTAAATCGAAAATATGAAGAAGAAAAAATAGATCCGATCGTTATCTCATTATAAATTATGGAAACCTCTGTGAACCAATACTAGAAAATAAAAAATGTCAAAAAAATCGAACATGCAAAAGCCAAATGGTGTCCGATTTGGCGTGGAACGCCTAATATGTGTTAACCCGTCAGAATAAAAGAAAACACCAAGTCAATTCTTTTTTTTTTCACGCACGACCCTTTTCCAGGACATGGAATGTCCCGGATTCCAGCGCAGGTTCTAATTACATACTCGCAATCAGTCAGACGTCTAGGTTATTCTACGACGAGCGACGACGAAATTGTGCCGGTGCACGCCAGAGTTAACTCGCGGCGTAGACGAGTAATCTTATCGTAGCTGATACTCTTCTATATCGCATAGGTGACAGATGATTTTGACTACTTGTTCTTCTCTCTATATCTGGGTTATCCCGCGTGATACTTTGAAAACTTTAATAGTATATAGAAGCGTCTCGTCTGTCATTTGCCCTTTGGTGTTACCAGTTAGCGTCTACGTTCACGAATTGCGAAAGGACCTATTGTTACTTACTAACATGGATTCGATTTCTGATACTTCTGTTGATGAGGTTGATGAGTCATTCGGTAATCAAACGCCCAAAAAGAAAGTAAGAAGGTACTGTCGTTATAACCAAGAGTGGCCTACAGAATTCGGGTTTGACTGGTTGTTGAAAGGAAACGACGATCAGCACGGAAGATGTACAGCGTACCAAAAAGATTTCTCCGTAGCCCACGGAGGGGTCAACGATGTCAAAAAACACAATGACGCACCTGACCATAGGAAAAAATACACGGCAAGCAAATCGTCAAGAATTGTTGTTTGACTATTCTTCTCACAATCAGCCGCATAGGGCAGAATCAGACCTAGCGTCGCGACGCTGGCAGAGGTAAGTTCGGTGTTTCACCGTGTGAAGCATATAATTCGATGGATTCTGGGATCAAATTGGTTCCACATCGCGTGCCAGATTCTAAAAAAATGAAAAAATCTCGTGTGGCCGAACAAAAAGCGAAAGTATTGTAAATGATGTACTCCGTTCTCTAGCGGAAAAAATGGTCACCGATTCTCTAAAATGTTCTGAAGGAAACGGTTTAATGTCGCGACCGATACCAGTAATAAAGGAAGTCGAAAAATGTACCAGATTAGCGTCCAATACTTTTCTTTTGAAAACGGCAGTCAGAGTAAACGTCTAGATTTTTCCGAGTGCTCTTGGGAGGCTGCAGAAGATGTATCTGAAAACAGTTTAAAAACTCTGCCAACATTGGATTTAGATATAAGCTATTGTATAACTTCCGGCCTAATAACACAAACGCCAATTTTGGTATTACCCGATTGGCGTTTACTCTATTCAAAAAGCGTATCCGACCGTTTTCAAATCCGGCTGCCTAGCCCACGTCCTCGACAATACATTCAAATTCGGGATGGAGAAACTTGATTTGGACGTTGAATCGGTTGTTCTCAAAATCTCCAGTCACTTCCGAAAATCACCATTGCGAAAGGAAAATTTGAAAGAATTTATCACATTTGCAGAGCTAGAATGGGAAGAGCTCGCGAAACATGTACCAACCAGGTGGTTGTCATAGGGCCAGGCTGTCGACAAAATTTAAAAACTTGACCCTGCTCTCATTTCCTATTTTTCTTCTTTGGGGAAAACTGTCCCAAGGCTATCGGGGTACCATTGTGCTTGGATGATCATGAAAACCTAGAGGCACGTGAATATTCAAAAACATCTCCATACTATAATTAAATTTTTTCTTTCCAGAAACATCAATAGAAAAAGTGGCCTATCGATGACCTTTTTCTGAATTCGAAAATTCCAAGTGCGTGACTTGTTTTTTTTTCATATTAGAAAAGGGAATTCAAAATATTGAACTTTTGTTTCACTGTTTAACAGAGAAAATATGTTATAACGTTTAATAGTAGTAATCGGAAACTCGAATTGTTGTAGCGTTAGTAATTTAAAATTGCTTAGGTTCTCTTAGTGGAAATATATATTTTTGTAATACATGTTTTACATAAATCCCCAAATAATACCAAGTGCCGAATTCTGCCTGCAAAGATTTGGCAACCCTGATATGGTCTTTTATCGAAGCATCGATTATTTCGACGACCATCGCTGCTATAGTGCGAGACAGGCTATCTTCGGCATGACGAGATTATTATTGAGAGGAGACGTGCTATGTCCGATTAGCCAGAAACAGCACTTGCTCCGCGCGAAAACACGAGCTTCATCGCCAAATATTTATGGTACAATTCGTCTTCGCGACGAATCGACCGGTTGAAATCTTGCGGTTCCCAAGTGCTGGGAGTTTCTTACCTGCGAGTAGAACGCGTGACATTTCTCGGCTTACCGACGTTCATTCAAGGCAACCCAAACCCTCGATCCGGCAACGACGAGTAAGCACTCCTGAATATCAACGAGCGCGCGAACCATCCGCCAACGCGATCGATTACGTAAGCAAGAGAACAATCGGAAACGAAGTATATCATTCGACGGCTACGCGTTCCGTCAGCTTGGACGGAAATAAGAAAATAATCAGACGAAACTCTACAGCGAAACATTCGAAATTTGCAGAAACAAACCGATCCACAGATTTTACTCGAGAACTATTGCCTAGTATTTACGCGGTTGGATTACGTTTGTCAATTGTTTTAATTACGCGTCGTCGACCACGACACTGATCTTTTCGACACTGATCTCTTATCATCGAGCACGAATACCAGAAGCTCTTATCCGTATCGGATACCGGGACACGAATAGTGGGGTCGGCGGTATTAAAATAACACCTCGATCGTATGGCGCGCAGCAGATATCATCGTGGCATATCATCCCGCGAACGCAGCAGCGAGTCGGCTGAAGTACGCGTTAGCGAATTCGGCATTTCTCCCCCACTGTCATCGAAGGAAACGGAAGTTTCGTGAGATCTTATCATTGATAATAGGATAAAAGCCGGATAGATGCCTCAGTGGAAAACAAGCCACGATTTTGAATACAATATGTTGGAGATGTTGGTGGCATTAGCTCTCGCTTATAACGAAAAGTGCCCCTCCTCTCGCACGTCTCAGTGTCATGTAAGCCGTAGGATCAGACACGCGCGTTTTGCCCGCGTAGCGAGACTCTGACCGGCGACAAATTATATTTGTGGGTCATTTCTATTCAATTTTTTTATCACTCATTGCGGTTTCAGTCAATTTTTCGTTTCTTCGCGTGCATTACAGTTTAAATTACACTGTTTGTAACGTTTTGTTGTCAAAAAGTTATCAATTATTTCGCAAATAACGGAAGTATACGTATAGAAATGGATAGTCACTCTAGGGGAACTATCTGAAACTGTAAATTCTTCAACGAACAAAGAAAGATTTTTTTTCTATTTTATCCGACTTATTGTGACTGCAACGTGTTTTAAATTAAATTTAAGAAAAGATTCTGAAACAGTACAAAACAAACGAGCCGATAACAAGAAAAGCATTGCGAAGGAAAGAGAGCAACCGCAAGGAGAGAAAATAACAGAAAGGTTTACAGTCTAAATCGATCACTTGAGAGTCTAAAGTGATCTATTTACGCACGCTCTCGCAGCGGGCGTGAATACAATCGAAACAGTTCTTTGAAACATAAACTGCTGCAACTGCTTCAAATATCACCCGATCTTCGTGAATTTTTGTTCACTAGAGTAATATAGTCTAGCACCGATGACCCAAGCAAAAAATCAATTTTCATTAGTTAAAATTAGTTATTTTATTCCAAATTAGCGGGGCGCGACTTACTGGTTCACATAAGTTCGAAGACCAAAATAGTCGAGACAACTTTCAGCGACGAATAATTGTCAGCGAGACCTTTGCTCACCAGCAGCTGAAGACGTCTGTCGCAAACTTTCAGATTAATAATAATAATATAAATTCTCAAACAAAAGAGCGCGCTGCCGTAGACGGCCGCGTTACGCGCGGGTGCAAATATCCGCACGAGGAGAATTTTTTTAGTACGCGTCGATACTAGTGCGAGAAACTGATTTTCTCCTCGCGTGAACGTTTGCGCCCGAGCGAAGCAAGGGTGAAGAGGTCAATTTGTCGTTTGCAGATGGTACGTCATTACGTACGGCAAACGGAGAGACCAAATTGGTCTACGAAATTAAAAAATAAACAACGGAGTCCATTCCGCCCCTCGTACAGACGCTTCTTCGGTTTATTGATGTAACAAACACGATACATTATTTTAGGTTAACTTTGTTTGCATATTTTATTACAAAAATATTTAAATAAACGGTTCCTAATTTTTCTAATTTTTTTTTTCATCATTGAAACCTCAAAAATTTGTTCCAAACGTTAGATGAGCCGTTCCGCCCCGGTGTCCCCTATCCCTTGAAGCATTTTTAACGTTGGGCTACTATCCGTTACGGTGTGCTACTATCCTTTTTTGAGAGGTCAAATAAAACAGGATTAACTCAAAACCATTATTAATTATGTTCGCAAAAATAGGCTACTATAAAATATCGAATACCTATATTTTGATACACACGTTACATATTCTTACTAAATACTTCTTTTTTTAATAACAGAGCGTTTTCAAAATGTAAGACACTATCCGACTTCTACTCTACTGCCATCACGAGGAAAACGACAACTTTATTCGAAACAAGAGCGACGACGGGACGGCGATACTGCACGCGGCATTTGTTGCGACATATGAGAAAAGTTTTCCGAAGTATGCGAAGTCTGGTGGCCGCTAATCTGTACGGAACTTTTCGACCTGTCATTGTCGATGCGTTCGATGTGCTTCTCTGGCGATAATGGGACAAGGATGAAAGAAGTCCGTAAATCGCAGCCGTTGCGAATTGCTTCGACAACACGGACCATTTTATCCGTGCTGGATCAAGATTATTGACAAAATTTTGCTTTATCAATATGCAGATGCAGGGTTGTCAAATGTTTAACGAGAAAATGATACATTAATTCATTAATTGACGTCTTTTTCATTAAAAAATAATATTTGGTAATGACGAATGAACATTTTTGTTCAATGAAACGAGTAATCTAGTAGTTAGGGGAAATGCCGCTATATTAAAAGGTGTAATGCATTATTTACCATTCTGTTTAGATCTTCCTTATATGTTTTCTTTGCGAAAGTTGAAAGCGGCTGTGCACAGAGGCGCAGAGGTGTTGTTTTAAACAACAACAGTTCATTACGTTTTCAGAGCTAGTTGAGAGCGGTTCATTGTGACACGAATAAGAATACATTAGGAGTATTCGAGTGCGTAGTGTCTCATTTACATCTATAATACAATAGATATTACGCGTGAACCGTGGAAATGATTTTTTTCCAAACTGGATTTTTATACGTACATCGATATTTCTCCAGTTCCAAATGTTGCCCGACGGAGAGCTCTTATGGATTCGACCGTTCCCGGACAAATCACGCCTGCTCGAGGATCGTGGAAAGCGTTTTACGCGATACGTCGAAAACTATCAACTTCTCGAGAAAAACTTTCACATCGGATTTGCTACGATTTCGAAACGAAAGGTTTTCTCTTCTCCTAGAAGTTACCGTTCACGAGAGACGCAGCGCTGCGAAGAATCGAGCGTACGGACATTTTTGGAATGTCATTCGCGGGTAGCAGTAGCAACGATTCGTCTCCAACTTTGGTCATTGTAAGAGAGCGATCTGTTTATATTTATAAAACAAAATCGGGAGCCCGTTAACCGATCGTAGCGGATAATCGATTACGCGCATTTCCTTCGTCCGTGATATTTCGCATCTCGTTTCATTCCGGAGCCCGCACCACCTCGAGGATCGTCGGCGACAGGTGAGAGTACCGAAACGGTACCGGATGCGAATCGTTGGAGAAAAGCAGTAGGCGAGAACCGATCGAGATACGAGAGTTCGATAAAGCTTCTCTCTCGGAGATGCAACGTCCGAGCATGTCGCGATGTCGAGATTCGATCGCGCAGCGCACTGCGACGCGATTGCGTGCCGAAGCTGCGCGTCACGGGAGTGTCTCTAGGTCAGTGACCAAAGCGTTGCCTCGGTGGTACTTTCGCGCACGTCTCGTTGCACGTCTCCGAAACGAAACGTTGCATCAGCTATTTCGCTCCTCGGGAATTTAAATGTCTCGCAAGCAAGTATTCCAACCGTTTTGCGTCATTCCACTCCCCGAGATCGTTGGCGCTACGCCTGATGTTACGCGGTTGCGCGGAGACGCGAGGAAAAAAATCGCGTAACGATCGGTCGTGTCTCCGTCGAAGGTGCAAAAGCGCGATGAAGTTCTCATCGACGAGCAAATTAAAATTGACCGAGGCTATTATCGGACCTCCATTCGTTTGTTTACACCGAATTACGAGCCGCTTTTCGCCCGGGTAAAACGAATCGCGGAACTCAACGTCAGCCATCGCACCTCGCGGAAAACCGGGCGACCCACGCGCGATTCTCTACCCACGCGCTCCGGCTGAACTTTACGCTTCCCATTATCAGGGACTTCAGCATAACGACTGGACATTTCCGCGGTGATCCACATCTCACGGCTGCTGACATTTCGGAACATTCGTCGAGCCTGAAACCACGCCGCACCGCGTTCTACTCGTGCCAACCTCGTTACCCTCGTCACATTTATTTTACATACATTCGTTTATCATTCCTTGATGCGCTCTCCGAACCTCATTCCTCCGATGGGGGACACGTATAAATCACGTATCGATAAATTCATACGTGAATTTAACGAAGACGCTCCATTCGATTTCATCCAGATTCGATTTTTCGTTACGTTACGTTTGCGCTATTCCTATTGTTATTCGTAATCTACATCCATCTCAATGGCAACGTAAGAGCTGAAATTCAACCTTCAACGGCTGCGGTTCCGAAATTATTAGTTTTACCAGGAAAATAAAAATTATCAAAACTGTATCGAATACGAGAACTGACATCGCTATTGATATTTCCGAAACTCGTGTTTGTTGCAAACGAACGATGCCCTGGGACCTGGATTTGAAAAACAAAAGAAGCGGGGTTGGTTAGAGACTCGGACAACGAAAAAAAAAAAAAACAATACTGGCTCAAGCTCGGAGAAACAACGAAAAAACAATTCTCGCTCGGGCCTTGGAAAGCGAAGTCGGTACTGTCGAAAGTCGGGAGCATGGAAAGTCAGCATTGACCCGATTAATTATAGTTATTTGCGAACCAACATAAATATAAATACGTAGAAAACAGAAGAAGAAAAACTTGGGCGATTTAAGTAGCGGAACGTCAAAATCAAATTCAAACCTTCAAATTCAAGCTTTCACGGAGAATTGACCGAAGCTCGATATTTGAGGTTTATAATTAATATAATACGTTCGATCAACTACCCGGCCTTGGATCAATGTTCGAGCCAATGTTTAGCTGTCGAAGCTTTGCAAATAACGCGTGTCTCAGGACTGGGTACATCGTCAATATTGGCAATATTTCTACCGGGATCTTAAGATCGGATGGAATTCGACGCTACAACAGGATCAGGTCAAAACTTCGTCGAATTTTCAAAATAAAATTCATTCATCTAATTCCATTCGATGGAATATAGGACGACCAAAATGACTACGCCGAGGAAATCCCCTGCTACGCAACGGCATTAATACGCTAACTCGAAACGATACGATCTACGTAACGTGATATTTCGGGTTGTAGAATAGATCCTGTCACGGTGAATCTTACATCGATCTTTAGATCGCTGTTTACCTGTGAGAACAAACCACGCGTTGTCGCTATCTGACGGCAGCTGGCGATACTAACCAACGCTGATGCTCGTTTGGCCAAAGAACCCCATGCGCGATTTTGGTCTCAACGTTATTGTTCGCCGATCGGGGCAATGTCGCGACATCGTCTCAAAACGATCATCGGAAGTGTTACTTTTAATAGATCCGTTCGAGTCCGATTTTTTGAACCGGGAAACATTCGAGTCGAACGAGTCACGCGCCTGCGAGATGATGACCCACGTACGTGAAACCTTGCGAAAATATCAGATTTTTTCCTCACAGAATTTCGTTTCACCGATCTTTATACTATAACCGTCGACGATTTTAACGCCCGAGTATCGAATGTCACGTTTTATGGAGGACATAGTTTCGTATGAAGATGTACGTCGATGCGGTTCACGTACACGTGTATTCTCGAGGACGACGTGGGAGGGTCGAGGGGTGGGTGAGTTGATGCTGGCTCTGATCGTGTTTCGATTTATACGGCGATGGCCGGGCGGCAAAAAGTGTGATTCCAGGGGAAGATAAGAACTCGACGTAGAGTGACACCAAACAAATTAACCCAGTATTTCTCGAGCATTTATTTATTTCACGGTCCGTACGTGCGCGCGTGTATTTATTTTACACGAAGCATTGACCCGTATCCGATCCGACGATTTCGTTTCAAGGTCGAATCCGGAGCTTTTACTCGCGGCGAAGCCGAGAGTTCGCGTTCGATCTCTCGAATCTAGGCTACCCAGATTATTTATACCATCATTTTTTATTCGCACGCTTCTAGCGGCTCGTTTTATTTTCGAACCATTTTTGGCGTATGCCACTTTCGCCGCGGTCGTTACCTTCGTTCGAGGCGTACTACACCCTCGTAGCAGGCTTTGGTTAGGCAAGCCGTTCGTAATATAATTATCCACAGGGGTTATTGATTGCTTTTTTTGAGGCTAACGCCTCTCCGTCCGAACGTCGAGACCTTTCGACTCACCAAATGCCAAACAATCGGATGAATTCATCTTCGAATCGATTCTGAAAATTGACCGATTATCGCGAGGTCACGTCCCAACGGAGTGAAACAACGAGCCGTAAATAATTCGCAGGAACCTACGAATTCGAAATCGTCAACCGAAAATTACCATCCACCTCGCACAAAAATCGACGGGCACTGAAAAAAAAAAACAACCACAACAACAACAAAAACGTTCCGTTTCCTTTCCCCAATCGACGAACCGATTTTACAGTCTAGTTTCTTTTAGCCTCCCGCAAAATCCTGTAGCAAAGATGTTTCATCGTCGCGGTTAGGAAGGATTTTGTTTCCGGGCTTCCGCCGTCGAAATATGATTGCGCGTCACCGGTTTATCGCTCGAGCAATAAACAAGGCATTTTCGCTTTGGGCAAAATGTCTGCAACCGATATTACCGATATTATCGATAACCGCATAGCATTTATCACGAGACGGTCCAGGCGACAGGAACTGAAGAGAGGAGCAGGAGGTAAAAAATAATGGAAAGATGTGGACACACACGGATGATGACACCCAACGGCGACGGGAAGAAACCGGTCCGTCGCGCGAGATACCCCCGGGACGACGATGCGAGGCACCGACGATGCGTCGCACGAAACAGCTCGCTGGTACCAAACGCGTCTCGATCGCCGAATCATTTAACGATCGCACTCGTTTCCATCCCGTCCCTTTTTAATATTCATAATTAAGCCCGTCAACATTTTTCGCCCGAAACATTTTTCCGCTCGTTTCTTATCTTACGTTTTCATCCCGTATCACGGAGTTTCCGCTTCGGTTAATAACAGTAATCGGTTGCCGGGCCACGGGTCACGACGTGCCTCCGGGATTCTTAACTCAATTTCGTTTCATTATATTCATAGTTTCCCTGATCTGATAGCGGGAAGACAACAAACGAGATAATGGTAACCGACTCGAAACATTCGTTCATTACCACGCGCTTCAATCCCGATAGCGAACAACGCGTCGTCGCAGGGGTCTCGAGATGGTGCTCGCGCGATTACGATTAACATTTACTCCAACTTATCACCGGGATCTCGGATGCCTCTGAATATTTGAGGTAGGATTTCAAGACGAAACTCGCGTCTCGTTCGAACAACGGTACGGTACGGTACGGTACGGTACGGTACGAACGTGTTGGATTCGAAGATTGCCGTACCTAACTCTCTGGAACACGATCGGAAATCCCGTGCTGCGATAGATTTCACGAAAACTATCCACATCGTGAAAGCACGAAATAGCTTTCGTACATGGTATTTTCGCTTCGTAATATCGACCGCTTTGTTCTCGTACTTCCCGTACCCCGAATCATTCGTCCAGTTTTGGATGACAAACCGCAATGTGAATTGCAGATGGATGCGAAAAAAAAACAATTACCAATTTCAATGGTCTTAATTTTTTTGACAATTACCACGTCAAAGATGAAACTTATTAGGTGCAGAGAGTAAGCCGTTAGAATTGCATATCGTAAAGCGATTAGTTTCATCGACGTTCGACAGATAGCGCGTAGAAATGCGCCGTTCTCCCAAGCAAGTAAGATCCGATTCTATAAGCGAGACACGAAGACACGGAGAACATCGAGTTTATTCATCGTAGCACGTCTTTGTTGCCGGGCTCGTCGTCAATTTGACGTAATGAACCCGGAGCAATCAGTTTCACACAAAGAAAATTCAACGAGATAGAGAGCTGACAATAAACATGCCAAAAATTAGTATTAAATTCACAGATTTTTTGTGACATTACTAGGTACCTATGTACTAGAAAATTCAAACAAAATTCAATCGCCGATGTTATTTCAGTATTAATGTCATATCACGGAAATTCGGATTGAAAAAAAAAATAGCGTCATCGATATCGGCGAAATTTAACGCTCCGGGGACTTATTACTGTAGACCGATACCGAAGCCCCACAAAAAATTGTATTTCAGACTACGCTACACTTTTTCGACGTATAACGGGCCACATAATTCGAATCTAGCTGCAAAATAAATCTAGAACCCTTCAGTTTTTTCCTAGAAGCGTAAGTAGTCCCTAAATTGATCCAAACTAGGTTTTATAATCCAGTACGTTTTTTAATGCGCAATGTCTTTTGCTTGTAGCAACGATATTAAAAATTACCACCTTAAGTTATACCTAGTTGAGTTCCTCACGTGGTATGTCAAAGAACGTAAGTCAACAAAAATGATAACACAGCAAACATTCTTAGGTTTCGAAGCCTATGTATTTTAGGGTGAACATTTACCAATTACTGAGATTATAAGTTATAAGATACCAAGAACTAGCAAACATGGTTGTAGAATTACATGACCAGGAAGAGTGGTCGTACTGTACTTCACGAGGTGATATTGATGAAATTGTAAGGTTTTTCAGCTAACAGAAACAAACCTCAGCGAAGAAGAGTTATAATGCTCTAGTAATGAGATAAATGTATTGAGAAGAGTTCGGCTGACACAACTGTAATCCTTATGAAGCTACCGATGTGGCGTAGCAAGATGACGAAAGCTTATTTTGCTCAATTTTAGAGACTTTTTACGTTTCTAGGCAAAAACTGAAGGATGATGAATTTATTTTGATGTGGTCCAAAATACGTCGGGAAAGTGTAGTTTGGTCCGAAGTACAATTTTTGTTGTGGTGCTATGTATTTTTCCTCGCCGTTTGCTCGCAAATAGTGACAAGCAGTAAATTTCTTCCAATTTTCATTCTACTGATTCCAAAGATCGAAGAAAACCGCTTTTCGATCCCAAACACACGAGCTTGCTGTCTTTTTCGAATTCCTCGATTCGAAACTCCCGACGCGTTCCATTTCTTTGAAGAATATTATTCGAATTATCATGATACTTCAACGACGTAAAAATTCTCCGGGAATGTTCGGGTTCCGGCATAAGCTTCATCGTTCAGCCGTGTTCGCGGTGATAGACGCTCGATAATTCTCGACACTCGTTGTCGTAACACGTCAGCATCTCCGGGACTCGTTGGACTTTAGATCAGAATCTTCGAAGCGTTATTTCACACGCGTTGCCTTACGCTCCGAAGTTTATTATGCAACGGTCAACGAACGAGACGCGGAGAGGGCCGAGGAACGGACGAGCAGAGAAGAAGACCCCTCGTCGCGCCTGAAAATTAGACGCGTCGGATTCTTCGCGGTAGTAGAGGAAGTCGGACTCGAAACGACCGGCGCGAAACACGCGCCCGGACGACGAGGAACCGGCGGCGAACGCCGACGCGACGATTAACGAGACGTGGAATCGAAAAGAACAACAAAACGTTAATGGGAAAGAAATAAAGCAACCGAACATTCACGGAACAAATGCACATGTACGCTAATAGATCCCCGATCGATCTTCGATTTTCTCTTCGCGTTTGATAAAAATCGTCCATCTATTTGTATATCGAGAGTCGTCGAAGCACTTGGAAACTCCGAACAATTCAAGGATGCGAACTTTCATTTTTTCCAATTCCTTCCAATTTGAAGATCCGAATCCCAGGTCAATTTCGACGATACACGAATGTATCACGAATAAAGTTCTGATCACCATTGATTAACGTTTCACAATATAATATTCACGATATAAATGCAATAATTTGCTCCGAAGGCACGTGTGTAGAAATTATGGGGGAATAAACAAAGCGCACATTTCGATACGGAAATATTAGAAATAATAGATATCTTCGTGTCGAGTCGATTAGTTATCAATAAAACGGATTTAGGAACAACTTTCCATCGTATCGTTTTGAACATTTACTCTACACGGGTATTCTATAAGACTAGTTGATTATCCTTGATTTTTTAATTGAGTTTACTTTAATTTTACTGGAAAAAGAGCTTTAACGGCTGATTTCTTACCTAATATTTTTAAGTGGTCCATTTTGCTCCAGTTATCGTACGTCATCTTGGAAATAAGTGAATACGTTGTAATTATATTTTCACGAGAAAAAAATAATGTTGACCATATTTTTAAGGGGTGCCGTCGTATCCCGCCCTCCCGTACTATTCCATGTAATCGCCACGTACAATATCAACGTGGAAATTCCCGTTCCTACCGTACGTTTCACTTCGTGTCGACAAAATAATCTATGGGCCGTGAATTGCTCACATTTCATTCAAAAATTTGCGAAAAAAAATTCTGTCGGAAAATAGTCAACTTTCTCACAAAACTATGCATCTTATTCGCAAAAATGTCAGATTTGCCGAACATACGACGACCGAATTTTGCAGATGCGGGTGAAAAAATGTTTAAAAAAATATGCTACTCCGCGATCAGAATGTGCGCTGAGAAATGGTATTTAGCAAGGTCGACGAAGATTGAAGAATTCAATGGTGGAATCCGAGGTAGGCATGTAACGTACTCGCGCATATACCCGTATTACGAATGTCCGTGCTCGACTTCGTTTCTAAAACCATTCGATCGATGCCAGAGCCGACCTGTTGGCGAATTTCGCTCAAGCTATTTCAACCCGAAGTTGAATACACGATCGCACTTTGATTAAGGGGAGGAACCTGAGTAGAAGGCTAGAAAGACAGGTAAACTGTGGGAATTTTCATCTCAAAAACGAATGTTTCGATTGGAACTTGTTTTTTTTTTATTGGAAAATATCAACATCAAGATATGTTCAGGAATGTTTTCAAATAAATTCGTCCACTGGAAGCGTCTTCGTTGCGGTCAGCGTCAGACGTGTTGTTCGTTGACATGACTTGCGGTGCCAAGCATTCCGGGCAGTCGGTTGATCTGAAACATGAAAACGCAATAGATTCTTGAAATATAATATACCAAGGATCCGCCTCGTAGGGGTTTTTCATTTGATTGAACCAGTCCGTTTTTATGCAATCAAGATCGTCGGCAAGTGCGACAGAGAAATGAATGTTGGGTTAAAACGGTCGCAATTCCGTCAATCAAATCCCACGAGGCGAACTCCTTTGTATACTATATTTCAAGAAGCCATGGCGTTTTCAGGTTTCAGATCAACCGACTGCCCGGAATCCGTATCAACTGACAACATGTCTGACGCTCAGCAAAACGACGGCGTTTTCGGTCGACAAATTTATTTTTTCTAAAAATCCTAAACATACCTCAATGTTCATATCTTCCAATAAAATAAAAAAACAGGATCCAATCGAAACATTAGTTTTGAGATGAAAATTTCCAATGCGTACCTGTTTTTCTAGCCTTCTTAATCGTCTTCGTTTCGAAGATTCAATTACAATTTGTTCATGCCCGACTGCGTTTGCCGGCCGCGACGGAAAAAAATTGAATATTAATTACAACCCTGAATATCGCGGCGATATGCAAAGTTGCAAACCTGTTACCACGGCCACCGGAGACACGAGGCATGCAGCGCCGTCCGAAACGCAGGTACTACTCCGCGACGGAGAAAAAAATTCAAACTAATTCGTCGGCATTCTAGATGAGAAATGATTCTTTTCAAGAATCACGTTCGACATGGAGAGGAGGGTGATTTTTTTTGGGAAAAGAAAACACGAGAACATCAAAACGTGACCGATCAATCAAATCGCCATCGCTCGCATCCGCGTCTCGCTCGAACGAGACTTTTCAGCGGCAAATGGCAAACGAATAAAATCTAGATTTCCAAAGAGTTTCAGTCGATGAGGAGGCCGAAGCGTGATCCTGCGAATCGAACACCCGACGCGATCGGGCAAAGAGCTTCGTAGTAGGAAATCGAATAAGTAAACGAGGAAAATAAATTCCCGTAGTCTCTCGGGCGGTCGGACTCGCGTAGGCACGCGTCCACACGCGCGGCCCAGCTTCCGTATGCGTGAAAAGGTACGAAACGAAAACGGATTGGTCATCCGAATGAATAAGCGAAGGTTACTAATTACAGCCAAGCGCTAATTAATTAGTCGAGTAGCTAGGGGCTACGCATGCCGCGCCGCGGAGAGAGAAGCCGCGGCCTACCGAATGAGATTAGTGCGCTTCTTCCTCGCGACTATCACCAGCGACTCGACGAGTCAATAACACGTATGATTAGTAATTAATAATGATTCGTTAGTTAACTGAAACAACAAAACGACGTATTCGTTCGCGTCGCGAACGGGGAGCTGACCGAAGAACGGGAGACGAACAGAGGTGGTAGGCGACGTTCACTCCCCCAGTGAATCCCACGTCTTGGCCCAAGCCCAGAGTTGTTTGCAGGCACATCTCGCGATAAATAAATGCATAGGATTGACATTTCAAGGTAACTGAAAAAAAAAACGATCGGAACATCGTTACTCGTTTTGTCATGTTGCGAACGAATATCTTCCGTTTGTCAGAAATATGATCAAGGGTGCGCGAGAGAAGCTTACTTATTTGAAAGGTCAATAAAAACAAAAGTACTCCACTTATTGTTTGAATTCTTTTTTCATTCGAGAATACAATATCCTAATTTGTTTTTTCATACATTGTTGAAAACGACATCGGTTAAAGGGCGACCCCCATTGTGCGTACACTGATTAAGTCGATTTCTGAAGTTCGTCTGCACTCTTCGCAGCATATCAATCGGTATGTTGGCAATGGCGTCGCGAATGTTGTTCTTGAGGTGAGCTATGGTCCGTGGTCGATCGACATAAACCAGGGATTTCAAATAACCCGAAAAAAAATCGCATGGAGCCAAATCTGGAGAGCAATCTCGCGTGGTCGGCACGCTCCAACGTGGGCAGTTTTCGCAAAATCACAGCGAGCAACGATGTATATTTTGTGACAACGATGTATTTTATGAGCCAATGTTCGGATAACTGAGCGTTCGGATAGAATAATTCATGGTTCGGATAATTGAAGATTCGTATGAGTGCGGTTGGCATAATCGAGGTTCTACTGTATGTAAATGAATTAGACCAAACCGATCGTTTTTCGCAAAAATCGAAATTTCAGAAAATCTACAACCTTCTACCGATCGTAGTGTAATTCAATACCAACCGTCCTTCAACAACATTTTATTAATTCAAAATGCCGTGAAAACTAGACCACCCTATAGATTTCGATAAATACTTATTACAGTGAATAATGCTTTTACGTACAAACTTATGAAAAAAAGTTCTAGTTTTCTTCGGATTGATTTTTTCGGATTTTTTTCCCAATAGTGCAAATCCATGCATGAAAAATTGTTACGTTCGTGCAATTTTTATTAAGAAAATACCAACCTAAAACCCACAGAGGACAATTATCTTTGAACTGTTCTATCTAATATTCGTTCGTATGCCAACTGTCTTCGCTTCGACAGTTCCGCACGTCATATTCGTAACAATCCGTATACGAGTGACCTCGGGCCAATTTCTTTTCTCCAAGGAAAAAGTAGCGTCATCCCAAAAGATGATTTTTTCTTTCAATTTAGGAAGACCGATAGTTTTAGTTTTTCCAAGACCGAATAAAAATTCCCTGACGATTCAAGGTTTTCCATGACCCTTTTTAAATTCTCTGACATTTCCAGGTTTTCCAGGCTTTCCAGCTGTGTAGCCACCCTATAATAGCACGGAAAAACTCAACGCGAGAAGTATAACCAAAAACGAGCTATTTACAAATAAATGTAACAAAACATTTTTCTGCTCCAATGAAAGTAACAACAAATTTTTCCCTCCAATAAACGTACCAAACTCAATTTTATCACGGATAGCAACAGCAAAAAATTTTATATTTTATTTTACCTAATGAATGTTAGAGGACTCGAAGACAATTTTCAATTAAAATCCATCCCGCAAACTCCACGCTTCTACCTATTTTTGTATTAAAGTACATGTATTTTATTAATACGTACAATAAAATATTGTAAGTTTCTTTTTAAACGTAACATAAATTGCATATGCCTTGAATTAGCTAATATATTAATTATTATTCGTCACAATAATCTTTTCTTATCACATACTTATAATATGAACACAAAAGTTGCTTATCAATGAAAAATGTATACGGGGCTTTTATTAGTGGTGATTTTGGTCGGGGGCTTTTATTCGTGTATAGTTGAGAATCGATGCTCTTAATCGTTAGAGCCTCCGTTACACTTTCTCAAAATAGATCGTCGATGATAACTCCGATTTGGACGAAGGTCATTTTCGGCTGAATTATTCAATATTCGCCTCGGAAGGTATTCGATTTGAGAGTACCTAGTTTCTAAGATTGAAGTTCCGATTCTAGTGAAACGATCTCTCACCTGCTCTAATACGAGATTTTTATTTAATTTCGTAGCAATCCGAAAATACTTGGGGGTGCCCTTAACCAGTGAAAAGATTTTATTCATTCATTCATTTGTTCATTCATTCGTTTGTTCGTTCGTTCGTTCATTCATTCGTTCGTTCATTCATTCGTTCGTTCACTTACTACGGTACGATACTACATACAGCAAAGCGCTCAAGTTCACTCGGCACATGTGCTGTCAAGTTTACAATACTTGAGTATAATGAATTGAGGAATCATGTGATGCAAGGGGCGACACTGCCGTTAAACGTTATCGACACGGTTCAAGGTGTGGCTCGTCGACTGCACGCAAACACGTACGCGCGCAGACGCACCTGCGAGAATAATAGACGCATAGATACATTTTCAACCCTTGTGTTACCAAGAATATAAATCTACACTACTGACCATCCGAGTACCCATGTGCGAATTTATCGGTAAAACTGAACTGTAACTTGATATTATTTTACGTATTGCATATTTCGAGCTAAAGACAATTATAGATCTATAGGCAATGGACTTTAGAATCCCAAGTTAGGTAGAACACGCGAGCAGATAGGTCGTGAATTTCTTAAAATTGTGACAGTCAGGTTGGTTCATTTAGTTGAAAAGGAAAACAGAAAGAAGGGATTTATAATGGAAAGACGAAAACGAAAACGACAACAAAAACCGATTATTATACAACAAAATCTATTATATTCGTTAGATAAGATGAATAAGCACTTAGAAACGAACATTATAGATTGAAATACATTTTTTAACAGTTACTCATTCTTTTTTTTGTACAATCATTTTTTATCTGATAAGATATTGCATGAAATCCATTATTTTCTTAAGCGGGTACCCGGGTACTATATCTCGGAATTAATACGTGTACTTTTTTCAAATTAAATATTCTATTAGTAAAGAGAGATAAAACAATTTCAAAGTATATTACGATAGGAAATCGCCAAATGGTGGGGATCCAAGAGGTTTTTGGAAAATGTTATTTAGAAAGAAAATTATACAACAAAATGCACGTCGATGGGCACCCGGGTACCCGGTTGGTAACACACGGGTCAAATACACTCATAAGTGAATGACGAAAAAATATGTCCTAGATAGAGAGAGAGTCCTTCGACGATAATCGAGGTTCTCGACAAGACAGTAATTTGTATCGGGAAATTTCGAAACAGCTAACGATCGTATGGAATGCGAAAATATATTCTGCACGAAATGATCCTGCAAGCATATTATTCGAAATATTCTTTTAGTTAGTCCATAATTGATTTTGTTCAACCCGAAGAATCTGAAGGGTTTTGAGACGCGTGTTCGACTCTAGATCTCGTGTAAATTATTTTTCAATACCTCAATCTTATTTCGTTGTGTTTTAAAGAGACACATTCCTTGTGAAACTAGCGTACTACAATTCTGGATAGTTTTCGAGCATTCGGATTCTAGATACAACAAGTCGAATTTATTGTCTCGATTGTATTGAAATGATACCTACTTTCACTGCGTGATACGCGACTACCAAACAATCTCGATGGACAAGGATCATCGAAAGGTGCGATGATGCGCATTCATTCGATAGTAAAGCTTCGCAAGGAATCCTGTTCTTCAACGGAGCAAGCAACTAGAAGAAAAGGCGATGATGCCTCGATTCCGTCGAATTCTGGGATTATTC
Organism: Arge pagana; assembly: GCA_963969455.1. Taxonomy (NCBI): domain Eukaryota; kingdom Metazoa; phylum Arthropoda; class Insecta; order Hymenoptera; family Argidae; genus Arge; species Arge pagana. The sequence continues at coordinate 18,307,691 of OZ018309.1, read as the reverse complement.
AACGATTCCTGGGCAAAAAGCTCGGTGCTCCGTGCTCGATGATCGCGATCTACCTCTTTACCACTCCCTCTCCTCCTCCTGCACAACTCTCGCACCCTCTCTCCCCCTCTCCCCCTCTCCCTCTCTCCCTCTCTCCCTCCCCCCTCCCTCCCGCCCTATCTCCCTCTCACCCTCTCACCCTCTCACCCTCTCCCCCTCTCTCCCTCTCTCCCTCTCTCCCTCTCTCTCAGGTCTCTCTCCTCTTGCTCTCCCCCCACTGCCATCTCTCTATCTTTCTCTCTCTTTCTCTCCACGCGCAGACCCATCCTCAGATAGTTATCGTGGCGATGGGCTGGGTTCTGGTCCCCGTCGAGACCCCTCGAGTCTCAAGTCACCGCATTGTGGTGCCCATTGTATCTACAAGAGTGATGAATGGCCGGAGAATTGGTAGGAATTGAAAGTTGTTACAGACTCGAGCAGATACGGCGAAGATTTAAACCCCTCCTTATGCCAACGAGGAGATAACGGGCTGTAGGTACGTAGGTAGGTAGGTAGGTAGGTAGGTAGGTAGGTAGGTAGGTAGGTAGGTAGGTAGGTAGGTAGGTAGGTAGGTAGGTAGGTAGGTAGGTAGGTAGGTAGGTAGGTAGGTAGGTAGGTAGGTAGGTAGGTAGGTAGGCCTGTCGCAGGCATTATCAGGACATGGCTGCTTCCAGGAGTACCTCTTCAAGCGCAACAGATCCGAAAACGAAAAATGCCATTACTGTAGCCAAACAGACGACGCCGAACACACGCTGTTCTCCTGCAGAAGGTGGCAAGAGGCTAGAGACGAGTTCAGAGAGCAAACGGGGCTAAGCTTTACCCCAAAAAACATGATGAAAAGGCTTCTACAATCTGCTGAAGAGTGGGAAAGGACGTATGATATCATAAGAAAGATCATAGCAAACAAAGAGAAGGAACAAAGAGAACTAAGCCGCACGCATGATTAAAAGACAGCGCACGCATCGAAGTAATGCTAGCGCGGTTTCCGATGCGTGGTGCGAGTCAAAGGGAGGAGGTGGTTTTAGTCGGTAAGAATCCGACACTACCTAGCCCCCCTCGCTGGGTGTCTGATGTAGGATTTCCCCTCCTCCCAATATTAAAAAAAAAAAAAAAAAAAAAAAAAAAAAAAAAAAAAAAAAAAAAAAAAGGTAGGTAGGTAGGTAGGTAGGTAGGTAGGTAGGTAGGTAGGTAGGTAGGTAGGTAGGTAGGTAGGTAGGTAGGTAGGTAGGTAGGTCCCGGAAGGGGATGGGAGTCTGGGGCCTTCCTGGTGACAGGATTGCTGCTCAGAGTCCCATCCCTGCCTATTGCTGTGGGCACCGGGCGCGTCCCCGGGTGGCGGATAGGGGAATGCCCTGGTGACAGGGTAGCAACGAAATAAGACGGAGGTGGCCGCAATGCCCACCTCCATACGAATAAGCTGTCGCGGACCATAGCTAGGGAAGGAGAACCTGAAATAAACCCCGGAGAGGCCTCCTACCGGTAAAAAATGGGAGCTAGGGAAGGAAAACCTGAAATAAACCCTCAATCCAAGGCGTGAGATACCGTACCGACGGATGAATGGCACCTGTGTGAAGGTGTCGCAAACGGTTCCCTCGGAGTACCTGGCGCAACTCCGTTGTAATTTTAGTCGCCTTACCCCCGCAACCAGGCTCTGCGTGGGGCGGACGACCCATTTCCTAGGTACTCGTGGGATTAAACATGAACGAACCAAAAACTTTTACACAAAACAAGGACGGACATACGGTAGACGACGATAGGTAGAAACAGGGGATACACGACAGGGAGGCGAGAACACCGGGGCGAGCGGCTGATCTGGATGCGTCGTTTTACGAAACTCCAGACCAGGTCCGCCGACCTCAGGGCGCGACGGAACAGGGGCAGAACACGGGGTGGACCGTGTTCAGTAGGAAGGGACTGGCGAGGACCCCGCCGGGGGGCTGGAAAAGGTCATTCTCGCAGCCGGAGCTAGGGAACGGTGCGAGCAGGAAACCGGAAGAAACACGAGAACACATGGATGATTCATTGGAGGCCAATGCACCGAAAAGGAAAAGAAAAGGTAGCACACCCGAAAGACATCCCAACGAACGCGAGACCGAAGAAAGTGCGTACAAAACCGCGGTGGAGCGAATAGATCACTACACGAAAAAGCTAGAGAGGGTACTTGGGAGCATGTACAAGCCCAAGACAGAACTACTGGATATATGCAGTGCGCTTACCCAACAGGCCGAAATACTTCGCCCCACCCACTTCAGGAAGTGGATGGAAAAGGCACGCACCGACAAAGGAAAAGGCGAAGTGGACCAACTTAGGCAGGAAAACGACATGCTCCGAAAAAAAATCAATAGCTTAGAAGCAGACCAGCGGAGGCTGACTGAAATAAGCAGGACAAACAACGAGACTAAATGCGAGCAGTGCGAGAAACTGCAAAGAGACCAAGCGAGAAGACGGCTACTCCAAAGGGAAGGAAGTTTCGAAAACTTCCAGGAAGTAGCAGAAGAAGACTGGAATGCAGAAGTATTCGGAAAAATCGAAGTCAGACAGGGCCACATCTGGGAGGCGTCAGAGGACTACGCAATCGTCCTTCCGTGTGACGCAAACATCTCCTCCAAAAACAAGCAGGTGAGCAAAGCCATCGAGATATTCAGTGGCAAAGAAGGCCTCCTGCTACAAGGTAAAAGAGAGGGTAAAGTAGCAAAAATGCTACATTCCCTCGGCTTCCGCGATTCAGAAGGGAACTTCAAACAGACCGCCAGAACCATCTACTTCCCAATACTCAGCCACCCAGCAACAAGGGAGGAGGATGGAGACAAACTGATGTTCCAATCCCTGAAAAGCATAAAGGAACAAGTGCTGGACAAAAAACAGAACAAAGTTGCCATCCCAGAAATGGAAGACATTACGGGACAAAAAGCGACACGAATGCTGAAATTCCTGTTCACCGACACAGCCGTAAAAATCGAAAGATTCAAAGCGAGACCGGGGAAAAGGATAGAAAACGCGGACCCTACAAGCAGGACTCAACAAAACAGCAAAAGAAGCATGCAAGCAGAAAACGCAACGAACAGAAATGCAAAGAACACAAGGAGTGACGCCCTACTAATAAAAACGAACGGACAAAACTACGCAGACGTACTGAAAAAGGTCAAGCAAGCAGTAAACCCAGCAGATCTCGGAGTAAAGATGCAAGGGGTGAAAAGCACGAAGAAGGGCGACATCCTTCTTACTGTACAAAATGGAGCAAAGACCGCAGAAGCGCTGAGACGAGGACTACGCGAGAAACTGCCAGAGATACAAACCTCCCTCCTCACTAGAAAGAAGGTAATACACGTGAAGGATATGGATGAACTGACGACTGTTGAAGAGATCCAAGAAGCAGTATCCACATTAGCAGAAATAGGGTCAGAAGAATTCGAAGTAAGAGCGCTAAGACCAGCATACGGGAACACAAGGAACGCGACCCTAGTAATGCACGAGTCAGACGCAAACCGACTGCTGCAAAGAGGGAAAATAGGAATAGGATGGGTAAACTGCAGACTCATAGAAAGAGTAAGAGACAGGAGATGCACGAAGTGCTGGGAACAGGGGCACGAAAGGGCAACGTGCACAGGGCCGGACAGAGACAAGCTATGCCTAAAGTGCGGAAAGGAGGGACACAGGGCAATAGAATGCCAGAATAAACCCTTCTGTGTGACCTGCCAACAAGAGGGCCACCAGACTAAAGGCGCCAGAGGGCACGCAAGAACAAGACAAGAGCAAGTCGGAGGCGCCGGACACGCATCAAAGCCAGGATAAGAATCCTTCAAATAAACACCAACAGGAGTCGACCAGCTCTGGACCTAGCCCTTGTCACAGCAAGGGAACTCGGAGCGAGCATAGTGGTTCTAAGCGAACCCAACAAAAGAGCCATACAAGAAAGAAAGGACTGGATATGCGACGAAGACCTAGATACAGCTATCAAGGTAACCGACCCAAAAATTGCCATCAGAGGACAGGGAAAAGGGAAAAGCTTCTCCTACGTAGTAACCCCAACAGCCACAATATACGGATGCTATGCCTCTCCTAACAAGGACACCGAGGATCTGGCAGAGATCTTGCAAGAAATTGGCGACCGGATTAGGACAGGAAGGGAAGAGGCCATCGTTGTAGGAGACATAAACGCCAAATCGCCGCAATGGGGAATGGAAAAAACGGATGGACGAGGTGAAATAGTGACGGAGTGGATAGCACATCACGACCTTGTCGTCCAGAACAAAGGTGAGAAACCCACTTTTGAACGACAAGGCTACGGATCAATACTCGATATAACGCTATCCACCGCGGGAATCAGCAAAAAAATCACTCACTGGGAAGTCAGCGACAAGGAAACATTAAGCGACCACAACTACATCACCTTTGTGATCGAGAACGACATACAGCTACCCATAACGAAACAGCATGACAAAGGCTGGAACGTCCAAAAAGCAGACAAAGAGAAACTGCTACAGGCTATGCAGAACATAGTGGAGGACCACAGCACAACAACAGCAGAAGGGTTCTCGATCGTGCTAAAAAATATATGCAACGAATGCATGCCAAAGACAGCACCAAACAGAAGGGGCCAACCGATGTACTGGTGGAACCAGGAAATCGCGGAACTCCGCAAAACCTGTGTTCAAAGCAGAAGAAAATACACGAGGTGCGCCAGAAAAAAAAATGCAACTGCTTCCGACAAAACGAATCTATGGAACGAGTACAAAAAGACACAAAAAGGTCTCCAAAGGGCTATCAAAAAATCAAAGAGAAAGTGCTGGGTAGCAGTGTGTGGCGAACTCGACAGGGACATATGGGGTAAAGGGTACCAAATAATAAGGAAAAGACTCCTAGGTAACCCACCCAACCCCACCATGACCATGGAAGCGATGGAAAAAGTGGCCACCCATCTCTTTCCTACGCGCGAGTCAGTGACCTTCAACCGGGAAAAAGCAACGGTACCAATCGAGTTCACGGAGGAAGAACTCAGATCGGCGAGCAAAAAAATAAAATCCAAAAAAGCTCCAGGCCCAGGCAAAATTCCACCAGAAGTGATAAAACAGATGGCCCAGGCGAGATCAAAGTACGTAGTCAGCGTGTACAACAAGCTAGCGAGTAGCACAGAATTCCCAAAAGAATGGAAAAGGGCGAAACTGGTGCTACTGAGAAAGGGAGATAAACCGGCGGAGGACCCTGGCTCGTATAGACCAATCTATCTCCTGGACGCTCAGGGGAAACTGTACGAGCAGATCATACTAAATAGGATAAAAAAAGAACTAGATCGCACAGGGGGGCTGGCCCCGAACCAATTCGGATTCAGGGAAGGGCGACAGACGATCGACGCCATCAAGGAAGTAGCCAGAATAGCGAAAGAAGCAGCCAACTACACCTGGTAACACAGACGCCTATGTGCACTCATCACTATAGATGTAAGGAATGCATTCAATAGCGCATCATGGCAGGTCATCCTCGACGAGATGAAACGAAGGGATATGGAAAAAAATCTAATCAGTCTCGTAGGTTCCTACCTCTCGGACAGGGTGCTAGTAATGGAGGCAGAAGGCATAACCAAGGAAAGGGCGCTAAGCAGCGGAGTCCCACAAGGATCAGTCCTAGGCCCCACGCTCTGGAATATCCAATACGACGGTCTGCTGAGAATGGAACTACCGCGAGGAGTCGAACTCATTGGCTTTGCTGACGACATCGCGATGGTTGTGGCGGCGCCCAGCGAAGTCACACTAATGCAAAACGCAGACACAGCTATCCGCAGAGTTGTAAGATGGATGGAAGAAAGAAGGCTGGAAATAGCGCCGCAAAAAACAGAAGCAGTCCTCCTATCAAGCCGAAAAACAACAGGCGAAATAACATTCAACGTGCAAGGAGTCACGATACACCCTAGCAAGGCCCTGAAACATCTAGGCGTATGGGTTGACTCCAAGCTGACCTTTGGTGTGCACATAAATGCAACTGCGTACAAAGCAGAAAGAACAATGGCCGCACTAGCAGGATTAATGCCGAACATAAGCGGACCAAGAGCTTCCAAGAGGCGAATCATCGTGAGTGTGGTCCACTCTCAACTGCTTTACGCGGCCCCTATCTGGCACACAGCCCTACAGAAATCCAAGAAACAACTACGGAAACTCGTAAGGATACAAAAAGTCATGGGTATCAGAGTATGCAGCGGTTACCGCACGATCTCCGCAGAAGGAATAGGAGTGATGGCGGGAATCCCCCCGGTGGAGCTCCTAGCACAAGAAAGAGCGGAGATATACGATGGCCTGAAACCAGGAGAAGCGAGGGAAAACCTGATGCGGAGGTGGCAGGAAAAATGGCAAACAGGAATCCACGGTCGATGGACATGGAAGCTGATACCAAACATCAAGGAGTGGACGGAACGAGCGCATGGGGAGGTAGACTACTTCCTGTCGCAGGCATTATCAGGACATGGCTGCTTCCAGGAGTACCTCTTCAAGCGCAACAGATCCGAAAACGAAAAATGCCATTACTGTAGCCAAACAGACGACGCCGAACACACGCTGTTCTCCTGCAGAAGGTGGCAAGAGGCTAGAGACGAGTTCAGAGAGCAAACGGGGCTAAGCTTTACCCCAAAAAACATGATGAAAAGGCTTCTACAATCTGCTGAAGAGTGGGAAAGGACGTATGATATCATAAGAAAGATCATAGCAAACAAAGAGAAGGAACAAAGAGAACTAAGCCGCACGCATGATTAAAAGACAGCGCACGCATCGAAGTAATGCTAGCGCGGTTTCCGATGCGTGGTGCGAGTCAAAGGGAGGAGGTGGTTTTAGTCGGTAAGAATCCGACACTACCTAGCCCCCCTCGCTGGGTGTCTGATGTAAGATTTCCCCTCCTCCCAATATTAAAAAAAAAAAAAAAAAAAAAAAGGTAGGTAGGTAGGTAGGTAGGTAGGTAGGTTGGTCAAGATTGCTGGTAGGTTGTTCGCCTCGCGTTACGGTGTCTACTTTTCAACTTTTATTCATCCATACGTCTCGCGATCGTAATACCTTCACGGTAACGATTTACAAAAGCAATTCAAGATGAACACGCGGCACGTATGCGACGCCGACTTCTGTTATTTCATATCGCGCGTACGCTGTACTTCGTAACTGCTGAAGAGAATCTTCGTGAATGTTTTCACTTCCTTCGCTACTCCCCTCCTATCATTATTATCGTTGAACGACACGCGCGGGATGGGAGAGGCGAGAGAGAAGTTCGAAGGACTGCTCGACGCTCGTTGTATCTGATCTGGATGCTGTTCGGAGATTACGAGAAAGATTCGATGAAAACGTTGGTCGCACTTCCGGAGTAAAGTTATACACGATTATTAGTCATTCCACGCATACGTTTGATTTTCAACCAAGTCGATCACACGCGACGTTCGTGTTCCAGTTTTGTCAATTCACTTGAAATATATCTATGAAAAATATTCAGAGGATATACCGAGGGTTCTAACGAATAATAGCACTGATCTTTGTTTATACAGGAATGAAAGCACCAAACAAAAATTGCCACGAATAAAAACACCATACACACTTATTTATTGACAAGTAACTTTTGTGTTCGTATTTAAAATGTTCATGTTTGAAAAAAAAACTCAATTACTTATAATATTTTATTTTATTTACGTTGTTATAAGAAAAAATGTAATTAAACGTTGTAGTAGATTACGTGTATTTAATATTGGCAATTGAGATATCTTTATAGTATTTTTACGCGTTGATCGTGCATTTAATGATAATTAGTGCAAATACTTATTAGGTAAAACAATATATGACATTTTTTGGTGCTAGTATTCGGGATAAAATTGAGTTGGTTTAGTAGCTCGTTTTCGATTATACCTTTCGTGCCGAGTTTTTTTGTGCTATTATTCGTTTAAGTCGCCGATACGTTCTCCTTCGCGGAAATAATTTTTCCAATTGTTGGAATTATAATCATCCGAATGGTGGAAATTCCGAAGTAAGACGACCAGTAAAGTGAATCGCGAAATTTCTTTTATCTTTGTGAAAATATTTCGCCAAGTTGATCGAGTAAGCGAACAACCGAACGCAAAATCATGCGGTGCGAACAAGCGAAAAATAAATTCAAAAACCGTTCGAACGATCGCGATAGTCTCGTTCGGTTATTTGCTTGCTCGATCAACTTGGCGAAATATTTTCATGGAGATGAAAAACATTTGACGATTCACTTTATTGGTCGTCTTACTTCGGAATTTCCATAATTCGAATGACGTCCAAACATGTTTGGAACTCCGCTGCCTTCGTTTTCAATTCGCGCATATCAGCCACGTAAAAATGATAGTAACGAAGACGAACGGGCAGCAAAGGTGATTTTTAATTGGTTCTCCGACGAAATATCAGCATCGGGCACGCCAGGGCGTCGTTGATCGGTTTCGCGCGATGAATGATTATCGCGTGCTTTCGGGTCGTAGAAGATTTTCCCTCTTTCCTCGTACAAATCGTTACACCATCAATTTCCATCGACGCGTCTTTTCTGTGGTGCGTACTGTTCGGAAACGTTATATTTCACTGCGTAATGTTAAGATTTATGAATAAGATACAAAGCGATACGAGGGAATTCGATGGAGCAGGGAGAAATGTTGTTAGATTTTTCGCAATCCGGTCCGATTCAACGATCCGATAAAGGTCTTCGCCCCGGTGGGTGACGAGGCCGACGTAACGCGGCGCGCGGTAGTCAAATACGAAGCGGAGAAACGGCACGGAGGTACGGAGGCGTGGGTTGGAAATTTGTACAACGAGACATCGGTACCAATTCGATACAAGATCCGACGAAAGATTCGACCGAGGGCCGACGAATAAAAAAACTCTCGATCGATATCGCGACGCTGGATCTGAGAAAATGCGATTCAATAAACGCGGGTCGATATAAAGCGTGTACCTACCCGGGTATCGGGTAGTAGTAGAGGTCGTGAGATTAGCCCGGCTTAGAGCTCCGCGTCTCGGACAATGAGTCGGTTGTCCGTTGTGGATCCACGATATAGTCTCGTTTCGACGGAAATTCCATGGCAGCGAGGAACGCGTTGTATGCTTGTAATAAGTCTGAGGTCTTGTCCGAAACTCGACTCAATAAGAATTGAGAAATGAGATACGAGACGCGAGAGTTAAGAATCGAAGGGGCAAAAGAAAGAGCGAGACGCTGGACTGGCGGAGGAAGAGTCCTTTGGTACTCGCGTAGGCGATCGGTTAGATTGGAATCTCAGTTTTGTAGATTTTATTCCCCTTTCTCCGAAAGTTTTCCGCGGAGACAAGTGGATGAAAACGGTTGCTTTGTGAAATCGAAAACAAACTGCGATGCTTCAACGATCCGCGAACGGAAAACAGAATAGATCGGTAGAATAATCGACAAAAATACGAAACGATTTGACGAAAAGACGTGGGGAATTCGTGAAATGACGCGAATCCATGTCGATTACGACATTCACCTATATTATAACCGAATGTTGCATGCATTTGGGTTTATGACACGATTACATTTTTGTTGTCAGAACGGTAAGTGAAAAAGCAATACCACGCGATTCAGATCTCCTCGCAGCGTTGATTTCAGTGTCGTGGAAAAACAGATTGTAAGTGGTAAATTATTATCCTCGGCAACGCTAATCAATATTTGATGATCGTATTGCTTTTCCAGATGAAAAAAAAATACTCGCGTGGTTTTATTTCACAAATATGGCTGCAACACGGTGCGCTTATCCACCGAACGGATATGAATGGTGCAACAAAACGTTTTAACATTTCTCAATTATCGAAAGAATTTGACCGAACAATCGGTATTTTTCGACAATATTTTTCGATCACGTGGGTCGAATCCATCCGATATTATGATTATTACGATCGTGAATGTGAAAATCGAGGTCGAAAGCGTTGCGAGACGGGAAGTAATATATACATATACAAGAATACGGATAGATTATAGGACAAAGTGGCATCATTAATTCGAGTTCTCGTGGTGGAGAGTATCGTCATTAATTACGCGGCTCGAGCATGGATAAAAAAAGATTTTGTTGAAATTACAGAAAAGGAGGGGGGTGGGGGCGAAAGAAGAGGGATAATAAAATCTGTAAGGCTGGCAAAATTCAACGAGGCGCGGTATTC
>OZ018309.1:18254326-18297334 GCA_963969455.1 Arge pagana | reverse complement strand
ATGAAACAGCGCGAGGCGTTAACGCTCGTCTGGCAAAAAGCGGCTCGTTTCACGTTATACTTACAGCTCAATCAGAGCCTGGCGGCTGTCCCCACCCCTTGTGACGAAATCGTTGGTTTTTTGATCTTTGTTTAACGCGCAAGTAAAACGAACGCGTGATAGTAAAAATCCGGAGGGAAAAAAGTGAAATAAAATCGAGAGAGAGAGAGAGAGAGAGAGCGAAAGAGAGAGAGAGTCGCAGGCTGCTGTTCGCGAGCAGAGTGATAATGTAAGCGGGCAACGTCTCAATAAGCTCGGGTTTTGCTTATGCTGAGAAAAATTCGTCGGCGAGGCCGTCGAGATGTTTTTCGTAACTGTAACACGAAGAAATTATACGGCAACATATGCGCGATCGGTTGTATGAAGCGAACGTGAAATATGAATTGATAGCTGTAGCCGAAAAATATTCCAAACACGTTCCCGATGAATATTATCACGAGCATATCGTAATTTACGACTAAACATGGACTCGAGACTGTGACTAACGCGATGAACGGGGAGAGGTTTTCGAACGAGAGTCGAAATCGTGACAAATATTATCTTCGTGTATCAATTCCGGCCGCATTATACCGCTTCATTTCATTTCTCAGACACGACGGAAAGTCCACTCGATGCGAAAGTTTTTCGCATTACATGCGACCTCGACGAAACCATATTCATCCCAGCCAGAGATGATGTTTCGCAAACTATCCTGGTCACCTATAACGTTCAGGTCTCTTCAATTTCGCGCGACCATGAGCTGACCGAAAGAAACGGAATCACAGCGAACAACTACCATCGTGGACTAAAATTGCTCTGTTTGTCACGAGAAGGAAGAAACAGGAAAAAAACGACGTCAAAAATTGATCGGTCGAGCACACAAGTGAAGTTCGATAATGAAAGATCTAACGGTTTGACGATACTAGGATTGCTAACGAATAGAGAGTAACACGGAGTACGGAGTACAATGCTATGGATATGTCGAAAAATGAAAAGGTAGCTGAACCGAGTTTTCAGCAACGTTGATAGGATTACCATGCCACATTGTTTCATTGAATTCCGCGATAAGATACCGATCGTTGTCATTGGCATCATTATTTCCAAGTCGCCTGTACTACGCCTAAAGCTTGGAAAACAGCTAAAGATATTTTCGTCTCAATACAATCAATTTCATGAATAATTGATGCCAAACAAGGCAAAATTCGTCCAAAGAAGAAACCATTGGTTAGAATACGTTCAATTACCCCGTAAATAGTCAAAATCGCATCAAATATTTGCTACCAAACGTACGCAAAACTTTTCATGGACGTCTCGTTCGTGATTTCTAGGTAATAGAAAGTGATTCGAACGTTTCTGGTGTTACGTCGCATCATATCGCGGGTATTCTATTTCGATGTATACGCGTGCGAGGAAAGATCACCATCGCGTTACCCGCATATGTTGTTCTGCGATTTTATGCAGGGCCTCGTCGTTCTGATTGTATGATTAATATTAGAAAAAACGTGATTTTCCATGATCACGTTTGGGTGAAATTGGATCCCCATCCGAACCTTGTTCGATTACAAGCGAACCGCGTCACTTTAAATATGCGTATACATTAACAGAGCAACGTAATACAGTAGCGAGGCAAGAAGTATCGCGAGACGAATGCTACGACGCGGCACGAAGCTGTGTATTACACTGCGTGGATAACACAATACAGTAATATTTCAGTGAAACAGCGAGTTATTTTGAATGGCAATAGAATTTTATCGTATCGATGCCTAGGATAAGAACGTGCTGTGTTTGTATACCGGACGGCAGTACCTAATATTACCACGGAATATCGCGTATTCCATTGAATTGCATCGTATGAATTTGCCCTGTTTTGCATCCTATTCGATGCCGTACACTGTGACGATATAAAATTTCGTCGCGATGCGGCTGAATATTATTGCATCGGAGCATTTTATGCAGGACTCTCGGGAGAGATCGTTCGGGTCCGGGCGAGAAGTGGACGCGCGGATAGGTACTATACGTACGCCGCTATATTTCGGCCGTGAAATGACTCCTGTAGGTTCGTTATCGCGGCCGAAGTGAACGCGAGCCTCGCAACTCGTGCCGCAACCAACCACCACGAGTCGTTTCGAGAGAAACGTACTCCGGCATTTATGATGGAAAAAGAAGAGACGCGAGCTTTCAAGCTCGTATGTTCTACGGCAAGACAGCGGTCCTGGATTTCACAAGCGAAACGGTAGTTATCAGTTAATAACAGGTTCGCATCGGCATCTGAATATTCCCAATCAATTTCGGCAGATGCAAGGCTGACTCGTAAAATTAATCTTCGCCGTTGATGAGCGAATTAATAGCCGGTACGTCGCCTCGCGTCATTCGGACGCGACGCGAAGACAGCGCGAATACAGCGCGGACCGTGAGATACGAGGGCGCGCCACTCGTCGAGATTGGAAATCGAACATTTTCCAAATGTTCACGAGCTTACGCTTCACAAACCGCGATCGTTTCGAATCGATCGCCCCCGTGTTCCTACGTCGTCCCCGATACAACAAGTCTCACGCGCGGTGACTTTGGAAACGTGGGGGGGAATCGTTCCAGCGGATGGCGCGACCGATCGAGTCACCTCGCGCCGAAACGAGGCGAGTCTAGCGGAATTTGTACGGTTCGAGACCGAAAATGTACCTCCTCGAATAGAAAAATCAGAGATGCGATGGCGTAATAGGCCAGAAGTCCCGGAATTTGCTGATGTTTACTGTTCTAATACCAAAAAGTCGGTCTTACGTAGGAGTTTGAAAAATCTCCAAATAAACACACGTATACGGCTGCCGGGATTATTTTTTCAGACTGCGCGATCATCCATATGGACAAGAATTCACCTTGGCCTGGCAAATGTTAAACTTAATTTTGAGTTACTCGTACGGATTAGAAGCAGCCGACGTTCGTTCGCTCGTTCGTTGCTCGAATAGAAGTGTTCGGAGACGGAGACGGAGACGGAGACGAAGACGAAGATTCGAGAGGGACGAGAATCGGAGTAGCAACGATGTAGTTTCTTTCTCTCGTTACATCGACGCTCTAATCGCGCGAGGATTTCGCAACTGAGCGTCGTATTACAACTTATTTGCCGAGGAAGAAAACTGAAGCAATAAAAGTAACGAGATGATTACAAATCGAACGGAGGTAAGAGAAGAAATGAACTTTGTGAAATCGAAAATTGCAATAAAAACGGCACCTGATTACTTAACGCAACATGGTGCAAGAAGAAAGTTGATTGAAGAATTGAGGATAGAAGGAGGGGATTATTACGTACCGAGTCGGTTGAAAAAATGAGAAAATTGAAGAACGAATGAATTGGAAGCTGCGATGAGAGAACGAATGTCGTGGAATTAGGTTGGGCGCAACGAAATAACGGGCACGTGCGGGGCGAATAAATTGAAAATTCAACGGGGAAGAGAAATAGAGTAATCAGCAGTCGGAGCCGATTCGTAATTATTGAATTTTAATCCTGTTACAATTTTTTTCATTCGCTTGTTGCTCGATTCTCTTTACGTTTTTTCAGTCCGCTAATTAGAGTCGACCGTTTCGTAATAATGGTATCATTAACACGAACGATCGTTTCTTCTGTCACTTTTACGCCGTCTTTCTCTCTCTCTCTCTCACTCTCTCTCGTTCCCCATTGCTCGTTTCACGACGAGTCGCGGCGCACGGTGATCCCCTAGCTGAACAAATTACCTATTAATCACTCTCGACATTTTTTCTCGGTAACGATGACGGCAAATTGGTCCCAATCATTAAATGAAATTGCCGAAGGGACAACGCTGTGAAAGAGAGAAAAAAAATGAGGAGGTGGAAGAAAACAGAGTCACGTCGTCCATCGCCAACGGTAACGATATACGACCAACCACCGACCAGATAGCAATGTCAGATCGATTTCTGCAATTCGACGCGAGGTCTGCACGAGTCAACGATTATTGCCGCAAAACTTTACCGGCGTGAACTGGCACCCAACATTCGAGAAAGAAAAAATAATATACTCCTCTAATAAATCCAAGTATTATTCTTCCTTTTTGTTCATCAAGTTCAAAGTGTTAAGCCTTCAACCTCAAGGTACTGGTTTTATCTCGCCATCAGTCTCCCCTACGTACGCCGTGTTGGCGATTCGAACAGTTATGAGACCTACGATATTGAAATTCATCGACCGAAATTCTTCATATATGATATCGACGCCCCTAACGAATAATAGCAACAATATATTCGCCACGAAGAAGACTAACTATACATGAATAAAAGCAACAAAACATTTTTCCCTCGAATAAAATCAACAAACTAGATTCTATCGCGACTAATAATACCAAAGAATTTTGTATTAAGTCTTACCTGCTAAATTAACTATAATTGAATACATAATTAACGGGTAAAAATACTATAATCACATTTCCATAGCAAACATCACCAACAAATAATTAGTTCCGACCTTCAAGTACATTATTTCATTTCGTCGCAGTTTTCGGTATAGTGCTTCTATTCGCGGCAATTTTGGTCTGGGGCTTTGATTCGTACCTGCATAGTCGAAGATCGGTCCTTATTATTCGTTAGAGTCGTTCGATAGCCATCCAACATCGCAACTAATCACACCGATGGTAGCCCATCGTCTACAGAGTATGTGACAAGGGGAGGCTGAAGTATCGCCGCAGGAATGTCTCGCAAATGGCATGGTAATTTGCGTGTCAATTCATAAAACGTAACGATGAATACGAGTCGTCGTTGCAGACAATTTCCGCGAGGGAATCAACAATAGTTTTTTTCTTCTTCTAATTTTATAAGATGCTTCGCGGTGTACAGATCGTGAGTGAAGAAATGTTATGAAATTTTATCGAACAGTAATAAATGTCGAAACGGAGGGATAATCTCGTCCTCGTTGTTCGTATGTAGAGGATAGAGATCCGAAAAGCGCGAGCTTCCGATCGGGTTGAATTTTCGAGCAAAGCTTTTTTTAGCTCAAAAATGAAAACCCTAAAGATATTTTTTGCGAGTAAGTCCCATTCACCCCCCCCCCCCCCCCCCCCCTCAAAGTTTTTCCTGTTTGTTCACTGTAACTTGGAAATTATTTATTTTGAAGAAAAATGTTTCGGACCAAAAATGAAGCCCGTTTAAAGCTCTAGTTCACACCACACCACAGATGACAATGACAACGCAACGCGTGAATTCCTAACGTAAATCTACCGGTGATACGAAAGGCGTTGCGCCACGAAGATTTGGGACGGTTCCGAAGTTTTGAGAGGAAACGTCCTATGGCTTTAAACGTTAATTCCGGAGCGGAACTAATTTGAGAGGAAGCCGGAATCTGCCGCGTCATCGCGCGTCTTATGCGAATAATGCTCTGCTTTATCAGATAGAATCAGACATTTTTGAAATTACCAGCTAGAATTCGGCATTTACGTTAAAAAAGTGTAGCACCTTTCTCGTAGAGCTTTTCAAAAGCTTCATTTTTTGTCTAAGACGTTTCGCTACGAAATCAATACTTTTCAAGATACGGGGAAAAAAAAGGAAAAATGGATGGGACTTTCTCGCCAAAAGTCCTTTCAGGGTTTTTGTTTTTGAGCTAAACAGGAGCTTTGCTCAAGAATTGGCCCGATCGAAGGTTTGTTTGCGCTTTTCGGAACTGCACCCAGCATATTCACATCATACGACGCGAGAGAAGGCTAAGGATGAGAAAATATCCTGTCATTGTTCGACAACTGTTTTGTTTTCGGCAAAAAAAACTCCCGCATACTCGCGATACCGAACAGCTGCTACTACGTGGACTTTCCGGCGGATAACTAGGTACCTACATAAAGCTATAGAATCGACAATTCACTTCCAACCACGTGACAGTTGTAAAAAGTTAATTTTTTCTCTGCAACGAGCACGTTTTGTCATTTGCTATGGCGTTATCAGTCGGCGGTGCCCACACGCGCGGTACGCGGAGAACTGCTTTCTAAATCGGAATGATAGATTTAACACCCCGCGTAATTGAAAGGCCAAACATCGGCAAGCCCGAGATCTTATCGATCCGAATTGTTGGTCGCGCATTGTATCGCAGGCGCGCGCGTCGGTGACTCCGATCGTGGTTTACAAGATCTTGCCGCGTTATATTCGCACGGATCGCGAGACGAGGTTCCCGCGCGGCGATACGAATCGATATTGTTGACGGTATTCGAGATCATAGATAATCGAATGTCCCTTGTCGAGACCCCGAGCGCGCGTATGTAATCGGAGCGATCGACAATTTAATTACAGGCATTCGAACGTCGACGAGCAAAACGAGGCTCGGAGCATTTTTTCCCGATGAACAATCCTCGCCCCGAACAGTTATTACCGGTGGAAGGAAAACAGAAGAAAACAATATGATTCATAAGTCGTAAAGAATCACCGACGAATTTATATTCCATCTATTTTCATCCGGCCGTTAAAACTTTTGTTACTTCCTCGACGTTTGCCCGAGAAATTATTCGGAATATCCAACGGATCGTTGCTCCGCGCCGACATTCCGCTCCGCCTCGAACATTTGTTTTCGTCCGGTTGATTCACGCTTTCTTCGACGTCCTATTATCTACCCCGAGTCCGGTCCGCAGTCGCAGCCATATTTCTCACCGAATCACAGAGCCGCGATACGTTTATAAAACTAGACACGCTAGAATCTGGAAGGTGTCAGAAGACGCGCGCGTTTACGTTTTTCAAAATTCCTCTCTTTTCTCATTTTACCTCGAACCATCGGACTCCGTTTCTTCGTTGCGTCGCTACTTCTCCGGATGTCAAAACGCGAACGGCGGACGGGAAAAATAAATGAAATACCCCGACGAGGAGATACCGCGACGTCCACGATACACGTTTCGATCCGGAACTACACCGCGCGGTGCTTTTTGCAAAATCGGCCCTGGATTTTTGTTATTTCCCAGCTCCGTGTCAACCGTGACGAGTCGTACCGGACTTCCATTCTAATTCAAAAACGTACATCGCAACGGTTGGTATTCGAGATGGAACTCGTATACTCGTTTCCGAAACGCTCGAGTGTTTGGAATTCTTGCCGATTTCGCGCAATTTACGGGCGGAAAAAGTGCTACGAACTCGTGGAAGCGAAGAGAAGAGGTAGAAGCGAGCGGGGGAGGAAAACCGGGACGAGCTGACAAGCGGCGAAGGTGCGGCGGCGTTGCGCGTGCAACGCGTTATTCGAGGGGAATGAAATATACGTCTGAAGATCAGATATAAGGAGTATATTATCCCTATTTGGTTTAATTATTATTCGCTGTACGGGTAACGCGTTGATAAATCGCAACGATATGTTAAAGAGAAGGAAGTCGCGGTCGTAGGAAGCGTGATATTAGACATAATTCATTCGGCGAGATGTGGAGGGTGTGGAGGGTGCTTAGGTAAGCGGTTGCATCGGAGTGAAAAGAAACGAGAGCGGGAGGCATCGGCTCACCGATATCAGATACGGGATTGCGGGACGAACGGAGCCGCCGTCGCCGCCGCTGCCGCTGCTTGCCGAGTTATCGATGCGTAATGGTTTCGATAAGTGCGTCGATTATTCATCGATATCTCGTAGCGGCGGAGAAGGCGATGGCTCCCTGAGACGCCTCCGCGACCGAACGATCGAGACGTCAAAAGTCCCAGGGATCTGATAAGGCGACTCCCGTAGCGCTGCTTCTCTACCCGATTCTCTACTCGACGATCGAAAACGTTCTCGAGAAGTCGTTTTTACGATAATCGCGGGGACGCGGCACGGGCCGCGAGAGGAATCGGGAAAAATGGGGAAGGGTACCCTCGCTGGTCGAACGACGAATGTAATTCGAGTATCGCGACGCGGCAGCAGCGTAAGATTCCCGATTTCAAATCGAAACCATAAACACCGTTACTATATTACGTACTATCGGAATCGTTTTCCATTCGTTTCTCTACCAGCCTCGGGAGGATTTAATGGAACAATTAAGAGAAACACTCGACACCATTCCGAGACGGAATCCCTCCTCCTCTCGATACCGTGCCGCGCGCGGGTCCCGTAAATCAGCCGTATTATTTCTTCACGCCCATAAACCGATTCCCAACCGATTTGCACGACCAGAAGCAGCGACATTCGCGTTACGATTACTCGCAATTACTTACTAGTCCGGTATGCTAATGGGTCCGCAGCGTCGCGACTAAAAGACTTACTTCTCCCGGTTCTTCCGCTTCTTCGAGCACGCGAATCGAACGATTGCTAGAACATACGTAGCTACGGTCGTTTCGCGGCATCGTTATCGATACGAAAATGTTACGGTAGCGAGCATACGTTGCGAACCTTGACAATGGAGCGGCGACTCGTTCGGTCAAGAATGAAATACCGAAGACGTGATTCGCGGCTGTCTTCGTCTTTGCGCGCACGTGTAATCGTACGACGAGCCCATCGTCGTGACTGGAACAGACGAACGTTCGAGAACGAAGTCGACGATCGTTATCTCCACATTTGTAAAAAAAAATTGTGTAGACGTCGACGTTGTCAGAAACATCGAAGAAACTTTAACGCGTCGAAGCGACTCTCGCAGTCCAACTTCAGAATCTTCATTACGTTCGGTTGTTGATGCGATTGTGTGCGATATTCACTCGTCCGGTGAGAAAGTTATCCGATGCCGAAGACAAACGCATCGCAGAAGCAGTCAAAGATTTGAGAAAAATAAAGGGCAATAAGGTTAAAGACCCAGTTATCGATCCTGGCCCGATTTCTGACCTTTTGAGCGTTATTTTGAGTTGAATAAAAAACTTTATCTTCAACGAGGAGATACGTATTTTTACAGTTAAAGTGATTTATTCTATACCTAATTAGTGGCAAGTTACAACAATACAGAAAATAATTACCGCATAAAAAAATCTTCAAGCCTGAAGTGACCGTGACCACCATTTTCTAGTTATAGTCTAAGAGGTTTGCGTAAGTACGTACGACCGTTGAATCTGTGGCCTAAGTATCATGTAATTATGAAAATGTGATTAAAAATATGTAACGAGCACATCAAACTACATTTTACGCTTAAATCGTGAGGGTCAATAACTAGGCTCGATTTCTAAGGTACGATGCAGTTATTGACCCTTGAATTCTAATCTACAGCAGACGAGGTTAGCGGTTGAGTGACATGTGCATAAAATATAAAAATAGTAATATTCATGGTTATGTTGGATCATTTTCAACTATTTTTCACAATTACAGGGATAAAATGACATTTAAGATTCATTTTGATAAGCAAAAGATTACATTTTCGACGCTCCGTGCGTGAATTTGGTCGGAAACTAGGCTACCGTCTGGATCAGAAACTGCAACATAAGGAATTCTGAGGGTCAGAAAATGGGGCTTTGAACGTCAATTTTTAAAAGATTAATTTAAATTATCAATCCAATTCAAATAATCATTTCAAGCACGTGACCTCATTCTGAAGATCCCAAACTACTTGATAAAATTATAAATCTCTTCTTTCGGTCAAATTTCATAATAATTATTCTAGTATAACGTTAACGGTCGATCTAAAAAGGTCAGAAACCGGGCACTTTATCTTAATTTGTGGCTTATTTTTCAGTCAAGAGACTCGAATCAGTGATTGTTGAATATCATCGAAATTCAACGTGAAACGAAAATTGATTTCTGAAGAACTCCAAAAATTAGAGAGTATTCGGTTGTTCTGGTGTAGATTGGCACGAATAAGAGCTTCTGCGGGTGCTTTTGAAATGTGTGTATACGGTGCATAAATTTGTGCGTATAATCAATTTGATGCGTTGCTGTTCGCGTCACCGTACCGTCGAGCGCAGAATTTCCGACGTTTAGTTTCGATAAATGACGGTTGTACGGGTCAGCTGTACGGATTCAGAGACTTGATTATCGATACGGCGAATCGCAAACAAGCGTCGACGAACGGAGGTCAATTATTTCCTTCGGGTTTAGAATAATTGGAAACGTGGGAGTTGAAACTGACTCTTTGATATCGCCGGAACGATTCTCTTTTGTTGGAGATAACGTGAAGAGGCTTAATCAAAAGCAAATCTATGCGAATCAATGGAGAACGCGAAACCACGAGACGAAACTCATCGGACAGAGGACAAAAACTAGGCGGTTGTTACAATACTTGCTGTGAAGGAGATACCTGAACGGATACAGCGAACTTTATACATACAGGGTGGTCCAAAAGTCCGCCCAGAGGCAGAAAATCGAGATTCTGATACATGGGTCTTTGGTAATTTTGCCCGAGGAATCGATGGGGCCTTGTGCGAGATATGGGGCCCAACTTGGAAATTTCAAATGGAAACCTATATTTTTTATTGCGGATTCGGATTTAGCCGGAAATTTTACTTCCATTGTTGAGCCCGGTGAGGGTGTTTGCGCATCTACAGAGACCATTCGAGGCGTAGCCGCATATTTCTTATTCTGGAATCGGGTAGAAAATGTGGGTCTCATGGGGCCGTGGAACTTTATATCGCACTCTCCACATATTATTGCAAATCGTTTTGTATTCAATTTTAAACGCATACCGTTGCGATACTGGATATCAGGATTTTATTAGGTGTACAAATTGGTGTCCATGTAAATAAAATAAAATAAAATAAAATTCGCAATAACGCATAGAGAGTGTGATGTAAAGTTCCAGGGCTGACACTAGATCTCCCATAAAGCCCTAGGAGACCCAAATTTTCTAGCCGATTCCAGAATAAAAAAAATATGCCACCACGCATCAATTGGAAGGAACATGCCGAGACTCCGGACTCCGATTCCTGGTTAAGCGAGCCAGAGAAACGAGTAGAGATCTCCGTCTCCACGTAGCAATGTTCGTCTCCGCGCCTCGTATCTACGACGAACCAGAGTGAATTCAACTTTTCTCGATTCAATTTTAATCGATGACACTTAATCACGAAAACGTCACAGATTTCCAGCAAACGTAACCGAAATTTGGCAAAATCCCTTCGCGCCATTTTTTTTTACCGCGTTTTCCGAAATAAGTTGACGCATCAAGGGAAATTTCTTCATATTTATATTTTTATGATACTTAATATTATACTCTCGTAACATTACGTATTTTTTCGTTTGGTTGATTTTTCCTCAGCACGTTCCTACCGCATGGAATGACTGAATTTTCCGGATGGATACCGGAAGTATCGCCTTAAAATAACTAATAGTTAATTTTAACGGTCGTTAACACCATTTTTCTGATGCACTTAAATATACCGCATTGTTTGGAGAATATTTTAAAGAATTATTTATCACGGTATCTACTTTAATAATATAAATATTGTGATTTTAAATAGAAAAAACCGCTGTTCTCTCATACAGCTCTACGTTGAATCTTGTTTTTTTTATCGTTCACAAATTTTCGAAGTTGTCGATAGAGAGTTTTAAATTTTTGAGGGAAGATATTTACACGATTGAACTTGTCAAAACTTGAAAATATAAATTTTTATCTACTATCAAGTCTCATGCACGGCGCATTTAGTATGATAGGTACAGGTGAGAGTATGTCCGAATGAAAAGTTCGTGATTACTGAAATGAAATCATTCGTTTGAATTTTCATTTAAATTATTACATCAAAAAAAATAAAAATAAACACGTCTGTGTTAATGTAAATAAATAAAACGGCTCTTTGACGGAAAAAAAATCTGCGGTCGAGCAGCGCGCGCATTCTTTTTTGAGTTGGGTTAGAGGGGTTAGAGAGAAATGGATATATCCTACTTGTTGTAGGGGATATCAGAGACAGCCGAATGAATTAACCCTTGCGCCGTTAACGCGAAGATGAGGCTCAAATTGATGAAATATTGAAAAATAATAGGATCGTGTTGGTCTTATTTTCATACTAACTATTTTTGAAAGGGTGGGTATACGTGGAAGCGAACTGTGACCTGATATGTTAGAATGGAGTTTATATTTGGACCGAGCAAGTCAATATCCGTATGTTCCGTGTGAAAGTATTCGAAAAAAACTTTTTCATCGCAGACCCGTGTAATGAATCGAGCGGTATCAGCTCGGCCGAGGTCGGATTACGAATCTTTTCCCGCAACGATAAACGAAGGTACTATAGCAATGGCTTCATTAGCAGATTTGTTATCAAATTTTCACTATGTCGTATCAAGTGGGCTCATTGAACCTCGATGCGAAGAAATAAAACCAAAATTAGAACATTCGTTCGAAAGAAAACTGTGTATCGCGATAAATTGTCACGGATCGTGCGCATCTCGCCCCGATGACTCGCGTGCAATGGCAGATGATCGTTTGCATCGCGCGGTGGCGTGTCTTATTTTACACGTTTGAAATACGGCCAACGAATAGAAAGAGATACGAGCGAGAGGAGAACGAGAGAAAAAAAACGAGAATTACTTTTTGTACAGAGTAAAACAAGCGGGCATAAAGTAATTATACGAGAGCGTAAAAGCAGTCGGTTCTCCGGCCAAAGTTAACCGGTACTACCGCTGCTTATTTGCTCAGCGCAATTGTTTACGGTTAAATATTACGCGGAGTTTCTGGGTTTCGGAGGGTAACCTCGTATATATCAAGTCGCGAGATAACACAAGATTTTCGGTAATGCCAATTACCGCGTAATAGTTATTCTATCACGACGCCGTGCTCCCGCAGTGCCGAATCCGCGGAGGATTCGGAGGATGAAAAAACGAAAGGCAAATCATGACGCGTCTCGTCGAAATGGGGACTCCTTTGCTCTGATCTGCTCGTGACTCACTACTCGGCTCGGTCGGAACTGCAGACCCGCGATCATTCGAACGGATTTAATTCAGCATGAATATATACGGCGAACGTCACCTTATGACCTCACCTAGGCGATTCCCAACGGCGTCACAATAACGCCCGACTTATAAAATCGTGCCAAGTAACGATTACGCGGCGCAGCGGAGAGACAGACACGTATCAACTATCTAACTAACGTCAACACCAGCCAATTATTCCGATGCGCGTAGCGACACAGCGCGCGGCCACGCAATTATTCGCGGATCGTGACCAATAAAGGATGTCGGAGAGATGGAAAGTTGACGACTGCTTATCAAAGTATCCCGCAATTACATTTCTTGTACGATCACTGCGCATCGGATCATCGTATTAGGAGCTCCGGATCGAAAGAAAGAGGAAGGAAAATCAACAATACCGAGAGAATATTCCATTCTCATCGGCGGACGTGTCTCTCTAACCACCATGTGCGAATATTTTCGAAGGTTTTTGATACGACAAGACTTCGTTTTCGCTCAGCTCCGTCTTTTTGGTCCGCTCGAGTCGGGTGCATCTTATTCCACGTTCGCGTACATCGAGCGAGGCGGGTGATTGTTTTCAGTCGGAAATTTTTTGTTACGCGGGTCAAGTTTAAAAACGTCGCAGTTTCGCGTGAACCGGGTACGTAACCACGCGTTTCCGATTATTGTTCGTCGGGCGAGGGGTATTTTTGTATTCGTTACGTCAATTAATAGGCATTCTTGAGTTAGGTCATCGTCGACGTTCGTCGTACGCGTCGTTGGCGACCGACGGACCAGTATTTGTTTACCGTCGCTATTATTGTCCGAGCGAAGGTTTCGATTCGACGTTCGAACGGTGAAAAATTTATGCTTCGACAGTTTTTCACTTCAATCTCGCATCATTTCCCTTCGTTGCTCTCCGTTTCGTTCTGTTTTTAATTTCAAGTCCGCTTTGAAAAAGTCAGGGCGCGAGTCGTGACGTCCAAGGAAAATCTGCGCTGTTCAAATGCGCTCGTTTCTACGCCGACGATGGCGCGATTTCCAAGTCTGGCAATTAGTATTTTTATCAATAATAATTTAACGGTAATTATTTTTGGGCGGGGAGAAGGATTACGGAGAAGAGGATAGGAACGGCGAGGTGGGTCGCGAGATGCGTGGAAAAACGAGGCATGACAAAGAAAACTACTCGGCGCATCTGGATCGTATAATTTGATATAACGTTCCATTTGCTCGTTGTTTACCCGAGCTTATGCAATGATACGTCGCGAATGTCGTTCGCACGCCAACTGAGCAGCAGCTCGGCCGCGAAGCCGCGTCGCTGATTTCCTACCGTCTCGACCGCGAGTTCCGATAACTTTTACGAAGTTTGTTGGTTCGCAAACGGACTCGTCGCTACGCCTCGTCGACGAGACGACGATGATTCGAGGCGTTCGCGCGCACTCGGCGCGCTCTTCTTGGCCCGATTATTCGCGATACTTCGTCGAGCAACGAAGACGATGGCATCGCGACAAGCTCGAGATTCGCCTGATTAAATTCACGCTCGTTTTCCACGCTTTTCTGCCGTTTATAGCCGGTTTAATCGCCGCGCTGGCCATGGCCGTATTTCGAACGGTAATCGACGAGTCATGTCGCCTACGAGCCACCCGCGCTTTTCGTCCTTTCTCTCGCCGAGCGAAGGGAAAGAGAAGAGCAAGGGAAACAGGGACGAAGTTTAGAAACCAGAATCGACGTATGACTAACGTTACACGACGGATTAGCGACGACCGGGACGTCGTATTCCCGTCGAGCCGGCGTCGCGTCACTCGTCACGCCGAGGAGAGACGACCGCCGGTCGGCGTCGCGCAACAAGGCCAATCGAACGTTTCCATCTCGACGAAAATACGAGGGCACAGGCGAAGATGTCGCGCGACAAGGCTGACGTTTGCGAAACGAAGCCGCGGGGGGAAACAATAAAACGAGTTCGAGAAAACGACCAGAACGTCCACCTGCCTGATGAGAAAAAAGCCGAAGCCAACAATTTTTGCCAAACATCGTCGTTCTCCGTCCAGACTGAGAAAATTTTTCATTCGATTTTGCCGTTCAATTCGATAGAAAATGGAACATTTTAGCATAACTTTGTCACTCGTCGGTAACGCAAATCATTTTCAAAGCTCGTACAAACATATTTCAACGTAATCTGCCATAAAATTTACGAATCGACATTTTTGGTTGGCTCGCTTGCGGCAATTCGAAACAGCGTCATTTTAAACTTGTACAATTCTTTTTAAGTACTCATCGTTAACAATACTCTCGTTATTAAGCGTGAAAAGTACTTTGATCACATAAAATAAACGTCCATCTGAAAGGATCGTTACGATAGAATCCTTGCGCAACTCAACTCTCAACAAATATTTTTTTAACGCTCTTTCGGTTATTAATTTGTTAGAGTTTGGTAAGAATAGACATTGATAAAAACCAAATTCCGGTAATGATGTAACAACTATTAATTGTTAATCGATTAATAATTAGTGATTAATTATTAACTACTGGGTGTCAATTATTGACATTTTCTCAACGTCCTCTTCGGAAAAATATGATATAGCAGATTCGTTTTGTTTTTACGAGTCGAGAGCGATTGCACCGCTGCCACGAATTCGACGAAAAATACCAGTATTTTCATTAATCATTACCACGGACTACGGTAAAATTTGTTACAACTGCAGGCATAACAACGGTTTGTTCTGGAATTGTTAATTTTAAAATAGAAAAAACTATTTATACGTTGAATTCATTTTTCAGGCTAATCAATTTTTACCATTACGCTACAGTAAAAAGAAATGGATTGTTCGTAATTTTTTACATTGCGTGCGTAAACAATTGCATGAAATAAGGTAACGAGGTCCGGAATTTCCCGTTGTCCCAAGATTCCTGTGATTTTGACGGTGATTTTTAATGAAAATTTCTTTCCGTGTGCCAACGATCAAAGAAATGTCGGCGCTCAAAACTGCAATTAAACAAAACCAATGAAACGGATCGAATTTCGATAACATTTTGTTTTACACGTGGGAAAATCTTTGACAAAATATTTCTCCACGTACGAGAATCTTTCAAATAATTTTTTTCGCGAACGCACATTTTAAATTTTTTTTTCATGAGAATAGATATCCGTATAGATGAGGAAAAAAATATTTTTCTCGCGTATTTGAAATTATCATCTCGCGCACGGATGCAGAAAAATTCGTGCGACGGAATTTTCCGTACATCAAAATTGTGCTGAAAAACAAAAACAACAGCGCGAATCGTTGTTACTAAAAAAAAAAAGTTCACTCCGCGATATTTGTATACGTAAGGCCTAAATGATTGCCAAAAAACGCGTGTTATGGACATTAATTTTTCTGTTGCGCGATCAAAATCGGACGTTCGGGAAGATAAACGTATTCCCGATGGATCAACGAATTTGCAACTTCTTAGAGCGAAATACAATTCGAACGCGCTAAAAACCTAACGTCATTCGAAGTAACAGTTTTTGCAATTTGCTTTTCTTTTCTTTCGTGGACACTCGCAGATGCGACGAATCTGACAAGACGCGATGGCTCGTCGCGACAAGAAGCGTGCGATTTCGGACCGAGTTTGAAATGATCCTGCTCGACGCGAAACGGGGCAACGGGACGGTCTAAGCAGATGTAGAGCGTAATTACCCGAGACACGCGACGAAAGAGGAAATAATAAAGGAAGAAGCGAAGTGGAGCGGCGAAGCTAAGCCGCGAATGTAAAATGCTTGCGCGTCCAAAATTAAACCGCACGGAAAAGCGCGACCGCCTAGGCCATTTCAATCCCATTGCCAACGCAGCTCGCAAAAAAAACAAATTACCTCCTTTTTTTGCACCGGCGTCGATGAGCAGACTGCTATTCGATATTCGCAACGTCAACCCAGACGAAAAATGACTGCTTCGTCGATGCTGCGAAATTTGGCCCGATAAGTAGCTACCTTTCCTGTGGTTAAAAATCATCGGTTTCGGACGACTCGCGCGTTCGAGATAGCGCGTAGTTTTTTCTCTCTTTTTTTTTTCACCGTTCTTATCGAATAATTATACAATCAACGACGCACAGTTACAGATACAACGCATCGAAAATTCGCGATTCGATCAAGAGCCCATCCGCCGGGAAGAGACCATGCCCGAGCGCGTTGATTTGTTTTTCAACAACGCTCGACTGATTGTCATGTAAGCAGATGGACGAGGCAACGTTTCGCGTGGAATTATCGCCGATTTTCGGGTACCACCCCAACGCGAAGATTTTCGGTGCCGTCGTCGTTTTTTGTTTCGCAATCGCTCGAAGGATCTTGCGTTCACCGTTTCAACGAGCGCAACGAGCACGAACGGGTCGGTGCACGTGAGCGGTTAAAGAAACGAGAGTATCGGGAAAAAATTCGGGGGGAAAAAGCGGGAACGAGATCTTCGTTGGGTTGTACCTCTCTTGAGATCCGCGGAGAAATACGAGAGAGGTCGAATCGCGCGAACGAGCGCTCGTCGGTGCCAACGAGGATCGATCGCGAGTTTGACGAGCGAAGATGGTTTTTCACCGGGTCCGAAAATTTTACGGCTTCCAGGTCTAACAGCAAGGTGGTGCGGAGCGCCCGGAAACGGGGCGGCGAGCGCGGCGGGGCGAGGCAAAAAATTGACCAATATGATAAATGAAAGCTGTAAGGAATTTCTGTTTGCCGAGGGGGCGGCGAGGAGAGACGCTCGAGCGGGTAACACGCGTTTTAACATTCAACGTACGCGCTCGGCGGACCGCCGCCGAGAGACCGTTGCGTTCGGCAACGAAACTTTTTATCATCGCGGGCCAGATAAAATATGTACACGCTTGCAACGTAGCGGGACGAGCGAAATACTTTACGAGGACGAGGAGACCGCGCGTCTCGTCGTCGTGGGATGCGCGTTTGCAATGCGACGAGATAATAATTCGAAAAGTTCCCTCGGCCGACTCTCACCCTCTTTACCCACTCGCGTCTCTTTCTCTTTCTTTCTCGCTCGGACGCATCGGACCAATTTCAACCCCCGTCTAGGTTTCACTTGACCTTTACGAGGTGTACCTTGGCGACGCGAATTTCTCTATTTCTCGCGCTCGACGTCGCCCCGTTGATTATTTTTACGAACGCCGCATCGCGCATCGAATTTCGCGAGTATTCGAACCGATCTACCCGCTCGCGACGACGCATCAGGTTTTGGAACGAAGTTCTCTATCACGCGCTACTCTCCGGATACTCAGCCGTGCACGTAGTTCAGGGCGGCTATACGCGTGCCCGTATGCAGGTATATTATCGCACTACAGACGGCCCGTCTTAAAAATATGGAAAAAATAATAATTTTTATGCAAACATTTTTGGTACTTCGGTCGTTCGTCGTTCCAATTATTGTAATTTAAAAATTGCAGAGCTTACGATTGCATTCAAAATGAATTAAAAGTATAAATAGCGGGCCAAAAACATGAATCGAGTAATAATAAAATGTTTATCTTCGTAACTTTTGTTTGAACAAATTATTATTTACAATTTTATTACCGATTCTCCGCTTATTTCTATTTTTCATTTTTCATTTAATTACTCTCGAGCGTTCTCAATTTATTTTTTATTGTACCTGTTATTGTACTGTTATATGTAATAGGTATGTGGCGAAATCAACTTCGTTCCAACCGCGCGTTCCCAGACGACTCTCGTGTTTTTCACTTATTTTTGAAATTCATCAGACTCATTCTGATCTGTAGGTTCAAAGATCACGAAATAAAACGAGTGCACGTTTCATGGTTTGGCGACGGTAGCTTCCGTCGATGCGACGACCGCCAAGCGCCAAGTTAATTTCGCCTTACGAAGATCGAGAAAAAACTACTTTGTCGCGAATAGCTCAAAAAAGGCCAATTTTTTGGACAGATTCGTCCGGAGCAAATACGTAGCTGGGACAATTCGCTACACAAAAGCTCCGGAAGATTTTTCCGTGTCGTGAAAAATCACCCGATCGCACGGCGGTTATAGTGTCGAGATTCTTTCGGGATACGCGATAAATTTCGCTGGGTTCGTTACGACTTGCTGCCGGCCTGAATGTCGTCTTTAGAATTTTTCTCAAGGTTGGTCAAGGTGACGCTGACGAAGAGGAAACAGCTGATTCCCACCGTTTCGCGCCAGATCGGACGACAAAGCTGCCGCGGTGGCTCGTTACACCTCCGCGAAACAAAGATTCGCGATTATTTTTAACTCGCTGAAACAATCGCCGGGATTTTGCGCGTCTTTCGCGAACCGGATTTTTCCGTGGTTTTTTCAACCGTTTTTCTCGCCCAAAGGTTACGTTATTGGAAAACTCGGACGAATGGGGCAGAAATGGGGGAGAGGGAAAATCATCGAGTCCACGAAAATGAAGGTTGAATCTTTCATCTCACGCGAGGTTGTCTTCTATTTGTAGCATCTCGAGGTAAACAAATAGCCGGTGACCATGCTCGATAATTACCTGAAACACAAAACAAACATTCCGTTAGTCTTCTTCGAAGAGTCGCGTTCCTTCCCAACCTAACGACGCGCCCGCATATTTGACATTTTCAACGGTGAAAATCAACCAATAAATCGACAATTCGCGATGCTTTCGCGCGATCGACTCGAATTTATTACAATAATTTCGCCATCTACTTGATAATCGGTTACTCGAAGGCAGCTGGCGGTGAATGCGTCGCGCGTTACGCGGCTGACGTGACGTTCGTCAATGTTCCAGCACTTCGCACCCATTTCCATTAAATTAGGGGGACGATAAGAAACGAGTCGCGGCGATGCTGATGAAGATAACGCAACTCGATGTTATCGTGATGAACATCGAATGCGAAATTGAGATTCAAATGGGAATGGAAATTTGTGAAAGGAACAATTTTTACGGACTTCGCGACACATTACGAATAATTCGCTCGTAAACGTTCATCATTTCTTCGTACATTTGTCGGATGTAATTTCTTCGAGTACACCGATGAGAAAATAAATACTGCGCCTCGCTGTATTATATTAGGAATTTTCTTCACATTCGTGTACGATGCACCGCGCACGGGACATTTGGAGGAATAATAATTAAACGGGGCGGGTAAAAAGCGGTCGGTGACCGTGAGATAAAACGCGAAGGAAACAGAAAAGAGATACGTTCGTGAAAATGCGCGGCTATCGGACGATATGCGAGGAAAAAAAAACAATGAAATGAACAAGGTTCGTTCGCCTGTTGCGCGAAATCGTTACGCGAGTATCGAGTATTGGTAACGATCGGGTACGAAACCGCGCCGAGATTTATTAACGTTTCGAGGCTGCTGAGTCACAATTTTGAAGCGAGGATAACCGTGCCTTTCAGTTTACGACCAACACAACTCGCCGAACGGTTCCGCCGATCAACGATTGAAACAATCTTTAGCCATAGCCTCAGTTCCATCGGTAATAAGCTCGAGCTTCGTTAATCGCATTGTGTTTCCGCGACCTCCCGATTTCTATGCCGATGAACCGCAGATCAAAATCGTCGACGCTAGCCGAAGAGGAAAGATATACGGCGACCCCGTTGTAAATTACAATTCGCGTTCGGGATACGACGCGAATTATCCCTACCACGTTTTCGCGTTCTTCATCTCCAACTACGATAAGCGGTTCAACTGCATTTTACAAAACATTGAAACTTCGAACGCACTAATTTAACCCGCTACAACGATCACCTTCGTGTCAATTCTCTGCCGAGGAGAAGAGCAGCAGATTTTACCACTGCTCGTGATTTTGAGGTCTCAAACGAAAGCCGAAAGCGAGACTTACGTGAAATACGAGTGCAATAACACAGGTCTGCGAAATAATTTGTGTATAGACACGTCTTACTTGGGTGTTAATGTTTGTAATATTGGTCCGACATCCAAAATTACGTACGGAAGCAATACACACGTCACATTCGGCAGATACAAGAGACGGTATGTCCGAATGAAAAGGCTATGATTATTAAAATGAAATCGTGAATTGCAATTTTTTGAAAATTATTCTCAATATAATTAAATACAACGTATCCTTGACAAAAGAAAATGTGCGGTGGCCAAACAGCGCGTGCATTCTTTTTTGACTTAGATTAAAAAGCGATGGATATATTCCACATACTGTGGAGATATCAAAGATGATTAAATAAATGAAGTCTTGCACGGTTAACGCGAAAGTAATGCTTATATTTATAGAATACTAAAACCTCATATGATCATTCCGGTCTTATTTTCGTATCAGATATTTGTAAGAATGAGAAAAAAAAATTGCGACGTGATATGTTAACATGGAGTTTATATTGGGAATGAGCAAGTCAATATCTGTACGTTCCATGGGAGAGTATTTGAAAAAAAAATTCATCGCAGACCTGGGTAGTCAAAGATACGTTTCAGCACTGATCGATTGCGGTTGTCATGATTCGTTCGTTCCGCGCTGTGTTCTCATGATCCGTTTTTCAATGAAAAAAAAAGAAAACGAAACTTTGAAACCGAATCGTGAACGCCTCGCGATCAATCGACGCTACGATAGGAGTGTCCTGCATTTCTCTCCGAAGCAGGATGATCGATCGCGATTTTCACAGAGACAGAAGAAGGAGAGCGCGGCGGTCAGCGGCAAACATGACGATGACGAAAGGGTCGTGATAGAATGTGAGGAGGAAAGTTGGGTCGCGGTGAAAACGATACACGTGCACTTTCGGACTATCCGCATATAGCGTTGGCAAGGCCTCCTCGGTCCTCGCTTCCGTTCGCGAGTTGTCACCGGTTATGCAACGTCGGCAACTGGTTTGCACTACGAGACATCTCAGGCACGTTGTTCCGCGCATTCCAAAGGCTTCGCGAGAAGAACTCTACCGAACTGTACCTACGCGCTATCGGGACCCCCGAGGACGGACGGAACAATCATCGTCAGGTGTCGCGTTCGGCTCCGTCTCCGCGTCGTAGAGCCGTACTGCGCGCATCTCTGTCGTTGGAAATATCCGTCTGTCGCGAAATAGGTCTCGTGGATAAACGCGTAATTGGATGCCCGATCGATTAGAACGGTTTAATGGGAAAAGGAGCGCGTGGCCGCCCAGTTAGAAAGGTAGAGCCTTGAATGCGGTTGAGCTGACATCTTTCGAAACCGCAGAATCACTCTCGAAAGAATTTCTTGAAATGATTTACGGTGGTGGTCCGTGCGGGACCCGAGAATCCTTGGAATCTGCGACTCAGACAACCGCGACAAACCGCGACAAACCGCGACCCTAGCAAGAAGAAGGTTAATCTCTCCAATCCCCTCGTTATACTCCGTCCTATTCGCGCACTGCCTACGATCATACGTTATTTCGTAATCGTTGATTACCTCCGCCGTCCAGCTGAACTCGACGCAATATCGCATTTTCCTCCCTCTATATTCCCTACAACGAACCCATCGGCGAGGGCAGGAGGGGGGAGGGGAGGGGCTGTTTTGCCGAATAATTGTTGTTTCGCGCAGCTGTTTTCTTCGTCCCGAGACGCGATTATTTTTGGCCTGCGTTCAACGGATCAGGATTGGAGAACGGACGTTCGCGCAGTTTCGCGTTTACCAAACAATATATTCAACGTTCATGGAAAAACGGAGGTGCAACGCGTCGCTCGTTACCCCGTTCAGATATCCGTTAGCGTTTCGCGATTCGAAGAATATCATTTGTATGACTGCGCGAGAGTTTGGAAGGGATTCCGAGGGATACGGCAATCGCAATGACGATAAGATTCGTGATTACGGGAAGAATGACGGGAACGGAGTCACGATCGATGCACGTGAAATTATCGAAATATTGTTGGTTAGCAAATTCAAAACGCGTGGGAGATAATTCTTCTACGAGAGTTGCGAGTCGCGAATATCTGGATTAAGCATCAACATCGAGAGGATTAACGGTGTTACGAAAGACCGACGCGAAGTTGCTGAAATGTATTCAACGATTTTCTCGGCTAATCCGATATTTAAATGGTCAACGGTAGCCGGTTGTCATCGGTGTCAACGGAGCCGCGAGTTAGGCTTAAAATTAACTTCGACTCGCGAAAATTTAACGTACATAGGATTACGATTCCGCTCGATCGTAAATGACGTAGGTGCCTACGCGCAAATACCGAAGCGATACAACTCAGCGATATCACTTCGAATTCCCTTCGATCGGTTAATCCGAAAATCATCGAGTATCGAATCGTTTTACGCGGATATCGTTTGTTCGAGTGTCGAGTGGCTCTTCCATGCGAATATACCCGACCGTATCATCGCATCGATCGCGAGGCTGTTTCCTCGACGAGCCGCGATACATTCTTGACGAATGCCGTTTATTTTTACTGCTGTCTGGCCGGAGATAAGTTATGATACTTATTTCATTTCCGATCTCTACGCGCGGATGTGAAATTCATGCGAGAACGCGCGCGACAAATCATTCGATCGATCGATCTCTCCGTTCCTCTCTTCTCCCCTCCTGATTCGTCGCCGTCTCGTCGACCCTCGCGAGTTTTCTCCCCTCGCGGAATTCCGTCTGCCGATAGTACGCCTAACGCGCGAATTAATTCGGCGCAGTAAACCGCGTCGCGCGTTCCGAAATTACATTCGCGTTTTACGATACGCGCCACGACTTAGGTACGTACCTCTACACCTTTCGTCCCCGTAGGTACAAATTCGTCCGCTACTCGTGAGTTTTTGAGGAGCGGCGATAATAAAGCTTGCGTCAGATTTGCCGCGCGAGGGTTGTCGAACGAATATCGCGATGATTCACGACCGTCGTGCACCGCCCGAACGACACGGCGCGACGATCGAGTGAATTATCGCAGTTACCGGTCGCTCGTCTCACAGGTCGCGCATATAACGTACGCAACGACATTCCGTGCGTCAACTCGTCGACGGCAGAGAGACACGCGCGCGTTGTAAATTTATATTTGATGCGGATGCGCGCGATGCTCGGTTATAAATAATTAAACGGACAATTAATACCGCCAGCGGTCATATTTTGCTCGCAACTTTGGCCCAACGAACGATTTACACGTTGTCCCCGTACTCCCGCGAGAATCCGCCGATACTTTGCGGTAAACATTCGTCGTGATTGACTTTTTCCATTTGATATTCTGACCCCGCGAGGTGATGATTACCGCCCCGATCTTATCGGCGAATCTACGCGCCCACGCGACGAATCTAACTCGCGCTCGAAGATTAAAGCAAACGGAATGTATTTAATCGGGAACGATCTACAAGCGGTCTTCGCGTCACGGCTAATTCAAGTTGACAGAGGAGTCGCGTGCTATCTTGTGTAGTCTAACGGCGAGACAACGCAGCGCGGAGATAGACTCGAGAATGACCACGCGCACCACGCCTCGTAGACCCGGTGGACGTGGAATCAGAGGCCAAATCGACGTACACGCGCACTCTCCTTTTTTTCGGTTCGCGCGTAATAATTTACCGATTCGTTTCAACGGCCGCGAGCTATTACAATTCGATGAAACGATCTCCTCGTTTCGATTAAAACCAACATTTCGCTTCCGACGACTACGATAAGTTTATTTCCTTCGGCCCAATAGAAGCAAATGTGCTTCGTCACGCTTCGAATGTTGTTCCCTTGGAGAACAATCGCCCTAACGTATCCTGATTCCCGCCGGCCAAAGCGGACGGTGGCGTTGGGTTTCCATTTTTTTCCACTAAAATTTCTAGTAACAAAGTCGAACTTTGATCCGAAATTCGATTGTTTTTCGGGAAGAAAAGAAACTTTTGATACCGTTTATTTTTACGGCAGAAGGGAATACTTTCAGCGAAGAGATCGAGCGAATGTGAAATATGCCTTGAATCGGAGGGGTCGGAATAAATAGTATCGTATATCAACACATATTCGTAATTGTTTTTAAGCGAGGAAGTTCGAGGAGCTGGGAAAGTTCCGTGCGACGTAGGAAAAGGAAACGCGGGATCGCTGTGTCGCGCGCGATTTCTAGTGAAACGCCGTAGTCGAATTTCGGCCGACTCGGAAGGGGAACGCGTGATTCATTGGTTTTTCCTCGGCTATGTCGGAAGAATCGCGACTCGCAACTCGCGATTGCTCGCTGCTGGTTATCGGATTGTTAGATGGTTTGTTATGACCATCGGTTCTTAAGACGGTCGACGGCGATGAAATATAGCGACGCATAAGAAACAGGATGAATGATCGGGAATAAACGGTATATGGTTCGTGTTAACTTGCTGTTTGTCATCGAGTCAGATCAAAGAAATATAGCGAAATGCATTCCGTCTGGCGAGGGCGCGAGTTTAAAAATACATACATACGTATACATGCATAGGTATATATCCGCGCGTGTATATCCCCTCGATTAAAATGCCACTAATCTCGTAACGTAATTCAGTTTGGCATTCCCTCCATTTATTCGGAATCGAACGGTGCTATACAGGTAGAAAGTCCGATCGAAGCTTTTATCGTGATTCGAGGTGCGACCCACTTCTCACGGGACTGCCGAATAATTCGCGTACAAACTTGCTCCGTATATTATTCATGGAGATACGACAAATAGAAGCGACAAATCATGGGTACCTCTGCAAGCGGTAATAACCGAGAGGTTTCTCTGTCATTGTCTGTGGTACATGCGCAGTGCGCTGTTCGTATACGGCCAACGTCGTGATGCTACAAAACAAAACGCGAAGAAACGTCAGAGTTGCCTTCGAATCCAGAAGCCCTGTGAATTGTATTATTTTCACTTTTAATTATTTTCGTGAGCTAGGGTATAGCGCATGCGCGATTAACCTACCGGCGTGCAGTGGTCGGAAATCCGTAAAAATTAATCTTAGGTGCTATGTCGACAAGTCTTTTAGGGAAATGTTTAGGGCAGCCTTTTTTGTTCAGAAAACCATGCATCGGCTGGAGACCAAAAAGTCGCTGTACGCGATGAGAGCTACCTCAATGTAAGAGTAGCGTTATTGCGTCAGTGGCATTTTGCCTTTCACGCGCGCTTTACAGAAACGGTCGTAGTTTCGTTAAAAAAATTCTAAATCGAATTCCGCAACACGGAGGGTGTTTCATATCAAATCAGATTCATCAAGATCGTACCATTGTTGGAAAGAAAAAATGCCCGCCATTTTGGGTCCATTGTTTCGAATTTCGTATTTTGAAGTCCATTCTTGGGTTCAGCGATCCGAAACACATATTAGGTGACACATTTAGGAAGAAGTATGAAACTTTCAACTTTTGACCGCTTCTTACGGATTTTCAACCACCCTGCGGCGGGAGCGTCTTCGTGAGTTACAATCGGAGGGCGCGTGCCGCATTTTGTGCGTTCCCGGGACTTTCCGTTCATTCCTTCTCCCTCTAATTTGTCGTCTACGCGCCCGTTGGAAGCGCGGCCTAAACCTTTCACCTTCTATCTCCCTCTTCCATGCCGACGGATTCCCAGCTGGCTCGTCGCCTCTATTCGTAGCATCTCTGTGACATTATCACGTTCTCCGTCTCCAAATAACGACGCGATTGCGTGGAACATGAAAAATTGAAATCGGCAACAAAGTCTGGTCTGGAATGCATAACGACTTTGCGTGACGAAGCATTTATGCCATCCCACAAAGTACACGCGTGTACATATTTTTCTATTGAGGTTGTGGTCTGGTGTTCGGGCTTCGAAAAATCGATTCCCTTTACATATCTCGAAAGTATAATACATTGAGAGAATACTCTGAAAGTTTTAGACCGAAATATGAAATATTTACGATGACATAGCACATGCTAACAAGCACGTTGTGACAGCATTGCAGGTGCCACTCCAAAACATTGTATGCGACTAACCTAAGGAGCAAGCTTCACGCAAGACTCGTCGAGCATTTGATGACGATACTGCAAACGTTTCAAAGCTAATGTACGAAGAATTACCGTCAGATAATCTATTGGAGGGATGCTCGGGAGAGAATACGCAGAATAACAACGACAGCCTCGACCACTGCGTAAGAAATGTGGCGCCGAAGCATGTTTTTTTTCGGAAAAGACGTTAGAAATTGCGACAGTAACAGCTGCGTGCTCGTTCGACGAAGGATTTATGCCTGTTTTGAAAATTAAAGAGATCACAGATGTGCAAATTGGCCCGAAAGTTATGGCTTATACGCAATCGTACGACAGCCATCGGATTGGGAGGACGGAGAAAGACACGTCTAACGCCTCAAAAATAGCCAGGACATGTCGCCGAGCGAAAAAAATTAGCAAAAGACGATGCCTTCGATGAAACGGAAGGTTTATTCTACACACCAAACGTAGCTGATTAATGTAAGTACACATTTTTTATGAGAAATCTGAAAATCTAACTTTCACGAGCGTTTTTCTCGGAACAATATTTTTGTGTCGGCGCAGGTGATTTAAACAAATCTATCCAACCGATTGCTTTTAGTTTGCACGGGTTATTCTACGCAATATTAGCTTTGTTCAGTACCAAAGTCACTTAATTATAAAAATAGTTTCTTCTGTTTTTCACCAATCACGTTTTCAACTTTTTTCTTTACAAGTCCGCCATTGTGTTGTTCATTAATAAAACAGTTCGAATCTAGCAAGGACTAGAGCCATAACCCTACAGACCAATAATCAATTCGAGTTTTTTCCGGATGACTCCAAGTCACGTAATCGTCACCAAAAACGTGTAAAAAATTGAAATATTCGTATTCTAATTTGTTGTAAAGAAATCACGAAATAAGGTTTCGAAACGGACCTGAACACCAGACTACACCCGCAAAATATATATCTATTCATACTTGCAATGAAATAATGCGCGTAATTTTTTTTGCGAAACAAAACATAAATTGCACACGGCTTGAATTGACTAATATATTAATTAGTATTCGGCACAATAATTTTGTCTAACTAAATACTGAAAGCATGAACACCAAAGTTATTTATCAATAAAAAAATGTGTGTGGTGCATTTATTCTTGTACACTCGAAAATCGGTAGTAGTATTCGATACGGCCATCGGAATGCTGTTTCCATGCGAACTGAGAAAATGTTACGCGAGCTACCAGATTCGTCGTTTAGCAAGATATCCAAGGCTGCAGCATCCGTCACCGAATCTCAGTTTACGAGAACGATTTCGTTGACTATTCGGAATTATTCTTCTTGAAGTCAATTTTATTCGTTTATTCTTTCGATGAATTTCAGATCGGTCTCGTGCGTTGACAGGTGTGCTGGATCTTAGCAACTTACAAAATGGCTCGACTGCACGTGACGTTCGGAATCCCAAGACGTTGACATCTGTACCTATACACACACACACGCGTTTTGAGATTTTGAGTTTTTTTCGATGTAGATACGGACCAGCCCGTCCTGCAAGAAGGTCCCAGAATTGTTTTGCGAATATTTTACGAATTAGCGGTCCGGTGCGATAAAGACATCTCGTGTAAGCTTTTTGCCGCCTCTACCGTACCGAACGAGTGGTTTTATCAACAATCATCTGCTAACAGACGTCTTGTAGACCCTTAAAATGTCGATTCAACATTTGTTGCGAGTACTCGGGTCTTTTTTACCGTAATGCAGTTGAGGACTGACGAGCGAAAGTCTAGAAATTCATTTTCGTGATTTTTGGACAGAGCTTACGAGCGAAAACCGACCAGTCATTTGATCTAGGACATATCAGTTTTGAAAACAAAGCAGATTTTAGCAGCGTTAAATCTTTTTGGGGTCGGATCGCGAAATATAAGTTTTTAATTTCATTTCTTGGGTGCATAATACGGGGAGTATACTCTGGTACCACTTCGTGGTATTGCTACTTTGCGAAATTCCATTCCGCAACATTTCAAGCGATTTTATCCGCAATATTCCATCGTCGGGTGGTTTATCCCGAAATTAGCTACCCTCAAATTAACTTAAAAACCAAAAACTCGACGGTGGATTGATAATTCAGAAAAACAACCACGCGAAACGTGATTCTGATGTCTCGTGGAAAATTCTGGTGTGATACTGCAGCAACGGCATTCTGCATGCTTTATGTAAGGTACTTATACTTCGCATGTCTGCTTAACGATTCACAGGATCTCGCAGGTTCTCAATCTCTACAAGCAAGGCATACGCGCCCATATATACTACGTGAAACAAAAGCGGTCAGTGCTCCAATCAGCGTCAATGATAACACAGTCGCGAGTGACGTACGCACAACGTCGTTGCAACTTCGAATTCCACGAACGGAAATTCGTCATTCCGCTTTCATCGATTCGTTCGTGGGAATTTTCCTGTCGTTTCCAGAAATTATGACGATCAACGTCCGAGTGTCTACGGAGTTTTGCCGAAGTTTGCAAAGAATTTTTCCATCGAAAAAAATCCATTGTCCCAGCTTTGAATTTGTAACATCTCGAGTCACATGACACCAACGCGTCACGATTCGCATATGTATATGTGAGGTATCGTACAAGCTCACCTGCTTCTGTACTCTCAGGTTAAAGTTCGTCAATCGGCATTCGAGCTCGAACTATCGGATACTAGAGACGGGGTCGCCCGGATGCAGTTATATTTTATTATTACGATTGAGTGTCCGCGTCGAGATATACTTTTTGGGTCTACAAACATTGTTAATCAATATCGGTGGCACTGAGTATCTTTTTTTATATTTATAATTGAATTATATCTGTCTGAGTCACCTTCGATCAGAATAATCCTGCATTGAGCTTGCATTCTATGGAAACATATTAAATTAAATGCTTATCTGTTATATTTCCGTGTCATATAATCGTTCCGTATCTGTTATGAGTGTAAATCGGTGTCATCTCCGCAGTGTCCTGGAGCCGTATATTACGGCGTGGATAAATTCGATACAATAGACAATATAAAGTTACAATCGTCCATATGAAAGAAAATAATACATTCTGCGAATTGTAATCATTGGCGAATCTCCTGCGACTCGGCAAAACAAATATGCTTACGCGCATGCGCCCGGGGGGGAGGGTTTGGTTTTCGTAAACTTCTCAACGCGTCGGAATGCCGCGGATTTATAGCTTCACGGAAATTGGAGCATCTGGTTGAAAATTAAATTACCAAAGGTCAATAGTAGAGGTAGTTACAATGTATCGGTGACAATCGTGTCTCGCAACTTGTCACTGTCGCGGAACGCGGAAGGTATGAAACGCGGAGGTCTGTGGCTCTGCCAAAT
This sequence comes from Arge pagana, assembly GCA_963969455.1. Lineage (NCBI taxonomy): Eukaryota > Metazoa > Arthropoda > Insecta > Hymenoptera > Argidae > Arge > Arge pagana. The sequence goes on along the minus strand of OZ018309.1, from coordinate 18,267,487 downwards.
TCGCGTCACGAGAGCGTTTCGAGTCACGAATCTAGCCTGAGCTTCTATTCTGTACGATCAGGAAATGGAAAGTCGGATGCGGGATCGTGGTTATTGCGTTGTGTTTGGGTGTATCGGAGTCGATCGATTGATCGTGTGTCTCTCCCTCTCCCTCTCTGCCCCCTCCTCCCCCCCTCTCTCTCTCTCGCGGGAGAAGATCGGGATGGGAAACCCGCGGAGACGTCCAGTCGGATGAATCAAGTTGGGTGGCGAATGAGTTGGCGAGTATTCGCTGCCAAACGAAATCGCGATCTATTCTCATTAGCAAGCGTCTCTATTTTTGAACGATCGCTGTTTGAATTTAGTCGAATGGAGTTTGGAAGAAATCGAGCGCGGGCAAATGACTGGGTGGTCCACATCGCGTACGATCGCGAGGTGATCGCGATTAATTGTAAAACACATCGAGATTACTTGCGTGCCTCGTACGTATCTACGTAACGCGAATGGAAGGAAATCACGCGCGAAGATGATGAATCGCCGTTGAAACGAGATGTAATCAGGGGGCAATTTGCCATTTCGTCACGATAATTATGTCACTCGGGACTCGCGTACCTCGAACAGCTCGCGGGATAGATTCGAGATTTCAGTAATTAATATTACCTTCGGCTAATGACGAGGAACAGCGTGGCATTATATTCGCGTTGATTGAACCGCTGAAATCTGCTGAGTCCTCCGAGTCATTATTTCAAACCCAGGGCCGTTCACACCTCGCCTCTTACGCCCCCCCCCCCCCCCCCGCCGCTCCCCGTCACTCTCACTCTCTCCCTCCGTATCCCTCTCCCTCCCTCCCTCCCTCCCGCCCTCTCTCTTATGAGACTGATTGATAACTCCTTACTTTTTGTATACTATATATTTATCAAATGTTATCCTTTACATCATTATGTATCGTTGTCGATATTCGGTCGCAATTGACCCTATCGAAATTAAACGCGTTTCAAATCAAATCTCCCCTTCTCCATCTTTCTCTCCGATCTCTTTCGATACCTTTCTCATCTGTGCTATGGTCAACTATGAGAATTTCACCTACGTGCGTCCGGGAGACGCGAACCACGTGGACTTCGTTGCGAAAGGTAATCGGCATTGATGAGTTTTCCATCAGATTGATCTACATCCCCGTCTCGCATGGTGCACTTGCGTCAGAGAAAATAGATAATTTTTAAATGCAGAAATATTCACTTGAAGAAAAAAAAACAATTGTAATGTTGTACCAATTTCTGAAAACATTCTAATGCAAAGATTGTGAAATCGATCCACTTGTCAATTTTCCACGCTACGTAGAGACATGCGAGATCGTTTGCATGAATTTACCGAGATGAGAAGTCAACGATGTGTAGACGAGCCTGAATCGACGAGTGTGATTAGCCAGTTGTGGTAAAAACTCCCAAAAATAACACGATGCTCATGCGGGATCTAGTGAACCCCCCACAGAAGAACAGTCGCTAGTTGCCGGTTAATTAATGCATCCCATCAATTTGTCAATCACTCTTCACTTTGAGGTCTCTTCCTTGCAATTCAATAGTTTATTCCTCATTCAAATTTCTTCACACTGAAAAAGATGCAAAGGAAGAGAAATTCAAGAAATTTCATTTTTTTTTTCACTAAAAAAACCGTAAAAAATTCAATTTTTGACATACAGCGGAAACATTTCAGTTTTGTAGTATTAAGACAATATATTGTCAACAGTTCTGAAAAAGTTTGCGGAACGTACCTCGAAAAAAACTATATTTATTTTGGGCTAAGATCGATTACAATTTTCATAAAACTCATGAAATCCCATAAAAAAATGATTTTTAAGCTTTGCGACACTTAGCCGCAAACTTTGCTGGACCCCATGTAATCCCAATGGATTACATTCCATTTTCTGCATCGGTTAACTCTCGAGTTGCGGTGTGCGTGGGTAAGAAAATTGTGAAAATTGCGGAAAGGGGATGGCACTTTCCGAACGTTTAAAAAAGAACGAGAACGTTTTTTCTCATAAATTCCCAGATTCGGTGATTCAGTAGTTCAATGATCTGGAAATATGACAAGCCCACTGTTCCGACCGCGCGTCTCGCGATCGCCCTCTTCTATATGCTAGACACACTGTCCGCAGGACAGCTTTGTTGGTATACACAGAGGCGGTTCGTTGATCGAGTTAGTAATCACATTTCGCACCGTAGTGCGGAGTCATGCTCGGCCTAGTAAACCGCCTCGGGAAGGAAGAATAATAAAAAGGAGCTGCGAGTTGTGGAGCGCGCGCGTGTATAAATATCCCCCGGTCTATGCAACCTCGAGGTTAGCTCGATCGGTAGCGCTCGATCGGGCGAGATTACCGATCGCGCACGTCCCAGAAAAATGTGCGTTGTCGATCAACGATTTCGTCGAATCGACGAACAAACAAATGTTTCACTCACGATTACGCATCCAGTTCCGTAGCCTCGCAATTTCGCATCCCTAGATTCGCGTCACGAAACGACAATTTCTGCGAGCCCTCGAGAATGTTACCCTTCTTCTAAATTCTCGTCGGAGTAAATCGTTACTCGTCGTGGGGCGGAACGAATCGAACGAATCATTCGGTGCTTTCGGAAACGGAGAGGCATCGCTCGGTTCTTTGCACAAAAGTTACCGAGTAGACCGAAATTCCGAGCACCGTTTACGAACCGGGTGTCACGAGTCTTTGAAAATCTGAAAACATTCGGATTCGGCCCGTGCGGTCATTTTATTATATTATATCTATTTACGTGCAACGGTGTAAGGTGCTTCGAAAGCATTGCGCCATCTGCAAAATATTTCTCAACTACGTTTTTCCAGCTTGCGTCTAATTCCCCGAGTCGAAATTAAAGACCCGATTTGAGCCTCGCGAGCATCATTTCTTATGTTGTCAGACTTGCGTTGATACGTAAAATCGTATCTTGAACCTCATCGGCCTAAAAATGGGCATTTGAGGTCGAAATCATCACTTCGAATCTGTATTTTGAGCCTGAAATGGCTATTGACCAACAAGGATCTGTTTCACGGTAGTGATGGTAGGCTCGGTAGGCTCATTTTAGTATTCTAGACTCGTGATTTCGGTTTAAAATTGGTAAAATCGGACAAAAATACCATTTGTAGGCGCAAATTGTGATTCTGGTATACCCGTTATCGTCGTATAAAAAATCTGAAATCAAAATTTCAACCTAAATGCCCTCGAAATAGGTTGTTTAGGCTCAGAGTACATCGTTAATTTTGTCGCGGGTCTCTAATACTTTTTCGCCGGTCATACGCAACTTTTCGTTCCGAATTATTAGATCATCTACGGAAAAAGCAAGTCGTTGGATAACATGCCATCTTTTGTGACGATTAGATCAGAAAAAAAATTGGAACAGTTTTTCGCACAAATCGGCGATTGCAAATATTTACCAAATATATTACACACCCACCCACCCGCCCACCGATATATCGGGGGTCTTCGTTTCGTGGTTTCCAACACGTAAATTTTGTCGTCCTTCGTTGTGAAAATTAACTTGGTACACGCATTAATTGAAGACTAATCGTAAACTATCGGGGGGGGGGGGGGGGGGGGGGGCAAACGATGCGAAAAAAGGTAAACGATCGCAGAGGGGCCGAACTGAGACTAAACCTTTGCGACTTGATTATACGGCGATGACCCCCCCCCCCCCCCCCCCCTCCCCACGTATAGCGAGAGCAGTGATGCCACATTCGAAAGCTCTGTCGTCTCTGGCATATAGGCGGTACGAGTACGTATCGCGTAACGTCGAAATGAGAAGTGAACACGAGTGAACATTGCGAACACTGTCTATTTCCGAACATGATTACGCAACCGATGCTTTTATTTTCCAGATGCGCCGGCGCATCGTCTAGAAACAGAATCAGAAATACTTCCAGTTTCCAAAAGACCCGGGATCCGTGCGTCCGCCTGTTATGCATTTCTATTCGCTCCAGTTGCCTCAAAACTCCGATCACTCTAGCGAACGCGTTTCCTCGCCGATCGTCGAGAATGTAGCCGAAATGATCGAACTCCGTGATCGTACGTTTCCAACGAGTCGTGCGTCGTGCCGATCGAGCGGCCAAGATATGACGAGACACGTGACCGGGACGAGAGAACGTCTGGCCGAAGGGATCTTCCCGATAGATTTCCGATGTTTGAGAAATTATGTCGTAGGAAGTGGGTGACATCCGCTATTTCCGTCCTCGAGCGGCAGGGCGTGTGTCCGTTTTGCGTACGGTCTTTAATGTTTTTTATTTCAGCCGTCTGTCAGGGTACTCGTGGGCGGTGGTGGGCGGCGGCAGAGTCACGGGGAGATGACTTGTTAGCTTCTTCGCCGTTGGTCGATTTAGATCGGTCGTAAAAAATGTTAATTGGTTTCGGAATTTTATTTGCCTTCCCCCCACCCCCCGAATGCCGCGCGTATCCGCTCGGATTCTCGCATACGGGGGAAAGCTCGTGTTCACAGTTACGAAACGGACCTTCGATTGCGGCAGAAAATAAACATTCCGTTCGAGGAGAGAAACGAAGAGAGAAAAACACGCGACGTTCACCCATTTTTTGTCGTCGGCGCGAAAAACGACGTCCAGGAAACGTGGGTTGGGACGAGCGGTCAAATCTGGTGCGGAAATTATTGTAGATAAACGAAGGACGCGTCGCGTGACGGACTCGTCGCGTCGTTTCGTCATCTGCGGTGCTTTCTCGCTCATTTGTATTTTTCGCCTCGACCCTCGACGAATTTTGACCGCGATAAATCTCTCGTCGAGGAGCGGGCATTCGCGAGGAAATAAGTAGTAGCCATTAAGTTTGAGTGACGTGAGCGCAGCGAGAAGAATACGTCGCGGTAGGTACGCTCGCGAGAGCTGGTAGTCGAAAAAGGTCCGCGGTTTTTCTCCCCCGAGCGTCGATGCCGTGCCGCTGGACCGGTGCAACGAGATATGTAGGTGAGCATTGTCGTCGTCGTCGTGATGCAACGTGAAATGTGATTTTCTCGTACGAATAGCAGATTCCGATGAGACGAACCCACCTGGCACGTCCGTCGAAAAAATCGCCTCGTTCGCCCGACGCGAGGTGATAATTTTTCAAATTTTTGTCTCGCGTGAAATGTAGTAGTTGACTAACCAGAAATTCTAAACTCCAGGAGACCGGGCTTGTAGCTAGACGAGTGACGTTATTACAAAAAGTCGCTCGTTTTTCATCACTTGTCACATCTAACGCGATATTTACAATTATACATCGCGTCGTCGGACTCGAGGAGCGCGAACGCGACACCGACATCTTTGTACGATGCAAGAGTATGAAAATAAGGTACGCGCGACATTTTTTATGAAACGCCAATTCCCTTTCCGCCGACGTGTTGAAATCCGAAAGGATTGACGTCATTTTCGAGAAAAATCGACGGCAACTGCGCGGACCATTTGATTCCCGGCGAATGAGAATCCCCCCGATTCTTTCGTATTACGCGTGTATTGCCAGTTTCGTTCGAAAGAATTCTCGATCGTGTAGCAGCGAACGAACATTCACCGAGGCATGAAAGAATCGTGAAGATTTCGTCGAACCGCTAATTACTAGCGCAGAAACAACCATAATTTCTTGTGTTTTCGCAAGCAGAACTGTGAGATTTCAACTTGTCATTCTAAAAACCACGAAATTCTATGAAAATGTTTTTCAGCGTGAAAAAAATCTGCAAGAAATAGAGACAACAATTTTTTCTGTCCTGTTGCAAGTCGACAGAATTTGGAGGTCAGATCGAAAGGGAGAAAAATCATTTTTCTTTGATGCTTGTAATTTCTTCATCGGTAGGGTAGAACACAGTTTTAAAAATGTCGTCGCAATCCGAGTGAAATTCTCGATCATGCGCTGTGAAAATTCATTCTTCACGTTCGAAGGTTTCCCATTGGTTACAATGAAATAAGCAGTGTCGATTGATTGCTTTGAATCTGAAAAACCTCTGCATCTCCAATGTCCCGATGAAATGGAATCGTGCAAATTTATATCCCTTTCACGCGCGACAATTCCGATATCTGAGAAAACTAGCGTTATAGCGACGCGAAACTCTTGTCCCGAGTTCGTTTTCAAGTTCATATTTTAATTAAGGAGGTTCGTCTGGTCGAGGCATTAACAATCAGATATTAATAAGAAAATTTGAATGAAGTTATCGACAACTAAAAAGTCACCTCTTTGAATTCTGAGCCCACCGGGTAGATAGTTCGTGAGAAATGAATAAAAATAGATTTTCGAAATTTACACGGTCCCTTATGGGTTGCAGTGCTTTTCTCGTCTGTACATATGAAATTTGCAAGCATTGATTAAACAGTTTCGGACGAAACTTCTATAATTCTTAAAAACATATCCAAGGAACGCTTGCATGACTTTTCAAAGTCCATTGGATACTTATGGGATTCAGAATAAATTCATTTTTCTCGAGAACTGCTGATTGTCTGGAGGCTACGCGTTTTACTACGCCAAACTTGCTGAACCGACTACGCTGGTCGCCCTAGTTTTTCTCTCGACTTATTTGATACCAGATCGACGCCTCGTACGAAGAGTGGCGCCATTCACATTTCTCACGAAAACTAAGATGTTTCTACTTCAACGGCGAAAAATAGCGTGTCGCAAATGAGAAACATTAAGGGCCCGTACAATCTCAACCGAGAAGAATTCCGGGAGCATTTCGAGTCCTACGTGCTGAGGCTAAAATCTGGAAAATGTCAACCGTTAGTATTCGTGAAAAAGTTCAAAATTTTTGTCCGTGATCAAATTTTTATTTTGGAATAGTCTCTTTCATTAACGATCGTTGGAGATCGTTGTCGATTATCCTTGAAAAATCTTGTTTATATTTTATACATATAATTGTTGAACGGGCGTCCGGTTAAAGCAACAGAGGACTGCCAATTCCGTCGGAGATACCGCAGGAATTTGCGATAATATCGCTGCGTCATCGTCAAAAACGACGGAAAAATTCGCGCGTTTTCTTTGGCGAAGTTTCGCAGCAGCCGCAAGACGATCAACGTCCGAGTTTCGCCGTTCGTCGAACATCCCGGATTTATTGCCGGTCATTTTTCACGCGTTCACCGCGACATTTTCCACAGCGCGGTAGCCATCGGCTAATCGTTCGCCGGTGGTGATTTTTCTCCTGCTTTTTTTGCCTTTCCGCGCGTCGCTGGGTGTAAATTATCACGCGGAGCATTTTTGTATTTGCCCATATTATTTTTGACCCACGAATATTTTTTCGACGCCGCGTGACACGGAATCGATCACGTTGAAGGGATGGCGTTTATTACGAGAGAAATAACGAGACCGGCGATCCGCGTTGGTAAATCGAGAAGCGAGCGGACACGCGCGGACGTTGTAAATTGAAAAATGATCCTCGTTCGAAAAGAAATATTTGTACACGCGGGACAGCTTTGTAAGGTCCGCGTGAATTCGTATAATTGAAGGAACGAGACGGGCCGAAAATTTGTTCTCTTAATCTCTCCGTTCGTTGGATAAAACGTAGGTGCTTAGCTCGACGACACGAAGAAACGAACTTCACGCTAATCCTTATTCTAATTGGCTAAAACTCGTTACGATTTACGCGCCCGTTAACTCGCCGATGCCCCCCCCCCCCCCCCCGCCGGACTCGCGCGTGACATTTATCCCGAGAATCGAGCGCCGGAGGGCCGCGAGCTGCGCTCATCCGACACGAAATTGCCACGGAATAGCGCGACTTGTACCCGGTGACGAACGCGTTGCGTGGATCCCGCGCGATCGAGACGTGGTTTGCCATCCCGTCCGAGTTCTAAGGCTGTTATCAATTCGTTCCCGTCGGTCACCGTTGACTCGAGTGGTTCTCGCGCGATCGCAAGGATTTAGGAAAACTCGAGGTTGTTACAGTCCGAGTCGTCGTAGGTAGAAGAATCTGTGATTCTATTCTCGCGAGGATGAAAAACGTACGACAAACTTTTAACGTCCGTACTCGTACAGCGATGGTCGCAAACATCCGAAAAATGCCACTGTTGTAAGTCGAGTGTACAGCAACGAGGAACTTGCAAGCGCAGTATTTAGGCAGTGCGCACCGCGTGACACGTTGAGACACCGGAGGCATCAGCACGCTCTGCACCGACCTCCTAACCGGCAATGTAATGATGGAAAGAATATGCATTCGCGTCAGAACATCAAGACCGGGAAGCGATCCATCCGGGCGTCAATTAGTTAAAAACTTCGTACTCATCCGTTATTTTGAGAAATCTTTCTTTATTGTCGTTACGATCGGGTTCTAACCCTTGATCCCATATAAAACAACGATCCCATATAAAATTGTGGTTGCAAAGGATCTCAGGATTCTATTTACAACATCACGTTGCGTCTGTCCCGAAGCTCTGACTAACATAATTAAGTCTGTTCCCTACCGATGTAAAACTATACCACTTTGAAAATTCGGCGGACAGAGATTTGTCCGACTATTAAAATCAAAAAAGTTCGCAATTTTTCTCCCTTAAAATAGGAAGAGCTTGCACAATTATTGCTTTCTCTCTACAGCGATATTGATTTGGTGGATAAAAAAAAAGTTAACACGTATTGAGTATCTACTTTTTATGTATTGACGTTACTAGGCATTATCGTACGCGCAATATGCAGTTTTCATTTATTTTTGTAAATTCATCGCGTACATACTGTAGCGGAGACTGGGGCGGAACGGCCCGCCTAACGTTTATCGCACACTTTTGAGGCCTCAATGGAACGGACTATTATAGTCTATACTATAGTCTATACTATAGTATAGAACTCGACCCGAGTGGAACGGACTATTATAGTATAATACCTGTAGACCAGTCCGTCCCAGATGCATATTTATAGAGAAAATATTCGGTACCCACAGGAAACAATTTTTTTTTGTGCGAGGAAAAAATATGACAAAGTTACCTTACTTGGAACCGGTCCGGAAAGTTATAATACAACTGCGAATTCGCTCGCTTTTATGGGTAGACTACGTAACTGGCACGCGACAACAGTTGCAACGCTACTCAACAATAACAAACCTTGTTTTGATAAACTGTCGTCAGTCCGAGTGCATTCTGACGCCTCTGGACGAAATTAGACCATCGAGACCGTTACGCCCCGATAGTCCATTCCGCCCCGGTCTCCCCTACTCGATCTAATTGTCACATCAAGTACCCGTTCAATTCGACATTCAATTTCTTTATCACTGCCCTGTGCCCACTCCTACTTTTGTAGAATATCTGTAGTAAAAGAATTCGTTTTTACAGAATTCCAATCTGAATAGCATAAAACAAATAACGATGAAAATTAATCCATTCAATTTCTCCATTCGTATATCTAGCCACCTATCAAATACGTGGTGGTTATTTCACGTAAATGGAAAAGCTATTTGTCGATTTTCTCGACGATCGAGCGAAAACTGTTGGAACTCCATCTCGTCCACGTTTCGGACAATTGATGGACGAGCAGATTCGTTCGGAGAGAAAATTTCGCGATTGATCGGGCACATTGTTCACGGGGACGTAAATGCCGGAGGCACTACTTTCACATGCTCGTTAAGGAAAATTGATAAATATCCCGTTTCGTGTTTATTGTTTGGCCGCGAAGCGACTAGCGGTGTGATCGAGCGAGTCGTCCGACTCTTGGCTTTCGCCGACGGAGGGTATCCCGTCACCCGCTGGGTTGATAATAATTGTTCGGGCGAACAATGAGGTAAAAGAAGAATAAAAATACGAAAGAGAAAGGTGACGCGCCGCGGAGCGCGAGGCCGACGGCCCTCGAAGATAACGACGCGTCGGAGGATATAACTTGAAATTGGAAGGCGAGCGTGGCGAATAAAAACGTAAAGTGTGCTGTAAAAACATACTTAAATTAATTTATATTCAGGTACGTACGCGCGTCTACGTGTACGGAGACAGGGAACAACATCGACCATCCACTCTCGCGGAGCCCGGAGATAAATTAAAAAAAAAAAAAGATCGCGCTCCTGTCCTCGCGGCAAACCAGAATCCAGCATGATCCCTGGATGAATACTTTGAATAAAAAATGACTCATCTCTCGCACCGAAATCCAGCGAATTTCGAAACCAATGCGCATGAAAAAAAAACCAAAAAAAAACGTAGGAAAACATAACTCTTCGAGGAAAACAACATTAACCCGGCTCGATACGTTGTAAAAAAAAGTCGGAAATGGAATTACACGTAACAGATGACGTATATACGCGTCTGACCGAAAGATTTTCGCATTTTCCATCGGGCGTCAAAATCTAATTCCGTTTTCGACTTTTTTTTACGGCGCATCGGACCGTTTTCACGCCGTTGAAGATGCTGCGCGAATGCGCGGCAGCATCAGCGTCGAAGCGCGCGAACGACCGAGGATGTTGATTGGAAAGTTGAAAATAATTGTCTACGTCGGGTTTGTTTAAATATTTAGAAGAGACCTGCGTAAATCACTATTTATTATCTGTTCTTTACGTTCCGTTAGATCTCTCTCTCCGATCGTTTGTTCCTCTGGTCATCTCCTCCGCTCCATGCCTACCGATCAATTTTCATGTTCGCGCGAGCGTCGACGAATCGTCGGTCCGCTCGTTCTCGACGGAGTGCTTTTTCGAGGAGAAAAATATCACGATTATTTTGCACGCGCGAGACGATATTTCGTCTTCCGTTGCGTTATCGCGCCGAGTTGGATGCCGAGTTACAGCGATCGATATTTCGCCGAGGTATACGAGATGCCGCGTGGGCGGTGATAAATCACTGGAATCGTAATCGGCAGTGCGAGCCGCGAATCAGCGTCGTTTAACGCACGTGCCAACTCCGAGCTCGTGAAAAAGAGAAAATTCCAAGCTTGGGAATTCACGAGTCTCGCTGGTTAACGCGATTCGGATGTAACGCTGAAGCGACGCCTCCGCGCGATACGCAGGAAAAACCCGGGCGAGTGGTTGCCGTTGGGAGGTGAAGTAAATCAACGTCCAGAGACATTTTCCATTCCAGAGAGATCGTCTCTCGGGAAATATTTGGTGTTCGAGAAAAGAGCTTGTAAAACGGGGGCTCCCTGCGTAGCGAGCCGATAAATCGAATGCCCAATCCTCGGCAGCAGGCAACGTCTGGTGGTCTCCTCGGTTCGTTAACCCCTGCAAGACTTTACGCGCGCGCGCCCGACCAAATATATCCACCAATGCAGCCGTCCCAATAACCCAAATGAATCTGTAGATTTGCCGGACGTATCTGTCACTTCGTCATTCCGTACCATCAAAACTCTGGCTCGGGGATTCTTCCGAGCGAGAGCCACGGAACTCGCGCGGCGACGCACGCGGCTAGCGGCTCGAATCTCGAGTCTCGTACGCCGCGCGAATTTCCCCGTTGGAAAATTCCGGATGGAAAACGTTCGATATACTTAATTGCTTCGGCGGCACACGCGGCAACGCGTCGGTTGCGCAACGGCCTCGTTTAGGTACCAGCACCGACTTGCGCGGCGATAACCAACCCCCCGTTTCCATCCGCTAGCGGGAGCGAAACGAAACACCCGCGCAGAGATGAGGGGAGGATTCGGGAACGGGGAACGTCGCACGGACAGAAGGGTTGACCGGATCGTTGGCGTTACGATTCCTCGTCGCGAGGTTCCGTGGGTCCACTGCTTATCCGCCTGGCTACGATTTTACGAGCGCGTTGGCAATGTTTACGCAAACACGAACGGGCAGGTACGTGGAATCGGCAAACGAAGCTCGATCGTAACGGTGCTGACCGTGTTGTTCGAACGAATCGTCCGAAGATGATGGCCGAGAGCGGGGAACGAACAAGCCGAGACGGATATAGCTCGCCCAACTTAGCCTAACCGAGCAGCAAGCAGAGAAACGCGGGCCGGCAGTGCCAGACATCGCCAGCCGAAGCCGCGCGACGAAGGAAGACGAATTAAAGTCGTAGGAACGAAAGAAGCGAACGCGAGGAGGAAGAGGGCGGGGAAAATGATAATGGAGAGCCCGCGAGGGAAGCATCGAATCTGTGAGCACGAGTCCGGAAGCGACCGTTGGCTTCGAGCGCGACCGGATCTCCGTCCCCGGAACTTCTAGAGGGCGAGGGTTCTACGAGAAGGCTGCTCTACCCCGACTGGAAGACGTTCGCGGGAACTGACTGCAAATCGGACCGCTGGCTTCGTTCCGGCTGGGGGTGCAAACGAGGACTACTGCCGACAGGTTTATGGAAGGAACACAAACTACGTTTCACCGGATTACCATGGCCCGTCCCAGCCAAACCTTATGCCGAATAATATACTCGGAGCGAAGATAATCTTTGGTCCGGAGGTCGTTCAACTCGCATGTATATACGGAGCATGAGGGAATATACCGCGGGCGAGTCGAAAGTCTGTACGATCATCGAAGTTCCTTCGAAACACTTTCAGATCTCACTCTTGCGTCGCGCGTGTTTCGTGGCTACCACCACCGCGAAGTGTTGTCATCGTCGAGCTTTACGCCTTGCCGCGTCGTTGCACCGACGAACGCGGATGCACGACGCGCGTACGTCGACGCTTCGTCCCTAAAAATAAGACAACGCCGTATTTTCGTTGACTCTTATTTCACGATTTATCAGGCAACGGACCGTTTAGCGAAAGCGTCCGCGTGGCGAGGTTGAACAGCGAACGGACTCGTTCGTCCACCACCTCGTCTGGCGCGGCAGCGCCAACCACCGGGATCGCCGCTCGGGGGGTAGGGTCGAACCGAAACACAAAACCCCCCATCCGTCGTTATCCATCGCTCGACGAAACGGAATCGCGGGTCACCTCGTTCCTGTCGCAGTCTCAGCGACGACAAATATACCTGACGCGTGGAACGATTACAAGAGGCGGGCAGTTCGATCACGCGCGAACTATCTCCCGTTTGTAATTAATTGATCGATTAATCACGAGCCGGAATTTTTTCTCGTCGTATTCTGCCCGGAAGATGCGAAGTGTTTCATTAAACGTCGCGACCACGAGTTTGGGGTACGAATAATTATCTGATTAACGAAAACCTCGAGTCGAATATGTCACCCGTCTTCGAGTTTGGTCTGGCTGGAATAATTGTACGGAGGGGCGGCGGATACGAGGACACCTGTGCGACCTCCTCCGTAGGAAATCGGCATCGTTATTCATCGAAGAGTAGAAGCCAAGATATCCTTTTCGGTACGATTGGAGGAGAGAGAGAG
>OZ018309.1:18233172-18254126 GCA_963969455.1 Arge pagana | reverse complement strand
GGAGGGGGAGGGGGAGGGGGAGGGGGAGGGGGAGGGGGAGGGGGAGAGAGGGGGAGAGAGGGGGAGAGAGGGGGAGAGAGGGGGGAGAGAGGGGGAGGGGGAGGGGGAGAGAGGGGGAGAGAGGGGGAGAGAGGGGGAGAGAGGGGGAGAGAGGGGGAGAGAGGGGGAGAGAGGGGGAGAGAGGGGGAGAGAGGGGGGAGAGAGGGGGAGAGAGGGGGAGAGAGGGGGAGAAGAGGGGGAGAGAGAGAGAGGGAGATGGAACGAGAGAGATGCGGGTGAAACACGCGAACCGAGAGAGTTGGAACGTGGGAGGAGATCTTACTGCTAACAGCTGCGAAGCTTCCGCGATAAAAACACGAACTAAACCAAAAAGCACCGAGCGGGTCCCATGTCTCGACCGCCGAGCGACTCACTTGGTGTTTGATATAAAAATATATAAAGTGCAGATATAGAGATGACACGAACGCCTCGGGGAGAGGTGAATCGTGATGAAAATTTACGAGGCTGTTTGCGATGAAACGTTTTCGCGTGGTAAAGCGATCGTTAGGGAAGTGTCTTTCTTTCTCTCCCCAGAGGCGAAGCGAACGACGACGGATAGCTGATCCGAGTGTTCAGTTGGGTGGCGATAAATTTGGATCAGCTTGAAAACGTCTGATTCCTCCGCAATTTTTTCCGCGAATCGACCCGTCTCTCGAAACGAGTGCCTACCGTTGACGAACGGTGATCGAACTTTGCGAATAGAATAAATATCTCGCGGCGCATTCTTGGACAGAAACGTTCGCGTGATTCAGAAGGGATGGGGAGAGAGATGAGGGACGTGGAGGTGTGCCAGCTGGTCGGAACGGAGAGGGCGTTCTTGCCTCGACGACGCGCGCGTGGCCACGAGCTGCCGTCTCATTGACAAATTATCGACTAGATACCAACAGACCGCGACGCGAACGTCGATGAACCACCGCGTATCCGAGCTCTGCTTCATATTTTCTCGTCAACCTGGCGAAAGAACAGATCCAAATCCGGCGGCGACGACGACCGGCCACGAAGAAGAGGACCAAGGAGAAAAAAGAGATGTTGGACTCGCGCGGGGCTAGGTCGAAGAAAATAGCTTTTTTCTTCGAGTCGAATGACAAAATGTACTAATTTGTTGAAAAAAGGAGGCAGAGAAGTAAGTTACCTTCCTGGTTTGAGAGGTATTCGTTTTACCTATTGATCGCGCACGAGGAGCGTCGTCGTCGGATCGCCAGTCTTCATCTACGCGTTGAACGGATGCGACGTAAGAGGCAGAGAAAAAAGCGTGGAGGCGGAGAAAAAGTTCAGTGATTCCAATTTTGCGGGGATGTGGGAGAAACTTGAAGCGAAAAGGTATGAAATTGCGGAGAAGCAGAGTAAAAACGGAAATCGGCGACCAATCGTCGTTCCGTCGAGTGAGATGGCCTCGCCGACGCGAGGGAGGAAGGAGGAGCGTCTTCCGCAGATTTGCAGATACGAATACAAAGTACTCGTTAGCTGGAGGACTCCGCGAGCCTCCCGACTCCCAGAAAACGTGGACTCCGTTTTTCAGCTCACTCTTCGGACGACAGCTGTGGAGTTGGTCGCGCGTTTTGATTCTCGGTGCGTAGCAGCTGCTAATTGGATTGGAAGAAACGAAGGGAGGTGGAGGGAGGGTATCGAACAAAAAAAAAGGGGTTGAGATTCGAAGTTTGCTCCTCGAACTCGAAGATAAATAATCATTTTCGGATCCCGTCGTCGAGCTTCGACGACCTCGCTGAAATTGTTCCGCGTGTTTTTTTTTGCTCGCGTCTTTTTCGCGCTGGCCTTTACGATCGTCTCGAGTATGTTGTGAATACGTAAAGCCTCGGATTTATGCTCGTGACCTCGCGTTCGTCACTCCAATGAAAATCGACGCTCTCCGCGTACCGATGATTACCGAGGAGAATTCCTGAGCGGCAAACGCAGCTGGCAAAATCGGCACTCAGCTGCGTGACGTCAACGCCGAAACATTACCGTAAAACCATTCGATCTCGAGGTCGGGACTCGGGAGAGCTTTTCAATGGATCATTTCCCAACGCTGAGCGAACATCGCGCGTTGATACTCCGCTGAACCGATTACTCGAGCGAGGGGATGAGATCCGACGCGGATGCGATACGAGAGGAACGTTTTCTAGCGAACGGGAGATGAGCAAAAGTAGAGCCGAAGATGGGACGAGATAAAAAACGATCCGAAACGTTCGGGTGCTGGGAGCTCAGGTTCGGCTGGGTCGACGCGACTAACAATAAGTAAGTAGACTCGTAGTTGCAGTTGGAGTTAACGCAGAACAAGGCGCTTTACACAGCATGGCGCGCGTCCGGCCATGTCGAGAATGACGGAGGGGAGAGCCATTACTAGCTAAAACTCCGGACGGAAATACCCATAGCGCAAGGACAAGGGGAGTACTAATGCTTCGCTTTGGTTAGCGGCTCGCTAGTCCGTTTCTAAATACGTACTAGAGGCAAACTTCGTCGTACGTTCGCGTCTCTCTTCGCATTGGAAGCTAACGATTCATCGAAGTTCGTTACGATTGGCACTCGGTTGTCCTCCTCCTCCTCCGGGACATTTCTGCCCGCTGATTCTCGACCTGGTGGAGGACCGTGATTTCAGTTTCGAGGAAGGAATGCCTCGTCCTCGTATAACGAAACGACTCCGAATAATCTCGAGGAAGAATTCGGGCGACTCGTACGACTTTCGTGTTTACTTTGGCCGCGATCCGATCGTCGTGGGAGTCGATTGTTGTGACCGTAGGACGGAGTCCATCGATCTCGCATAATCCGTAGGCTCGTGAAGTTCGGGTAGCCAGAATTTCGTAATCGCGGTTGCAAAGGCATCCGAGCTTCTCGATCGCGCAGCGACGTATGACAATCCCTGCACTCTCGTTTGGCTCTTATTACCAAATTTCGCATCGTAGTTACAGTTGCTTAAACGCGCGAAGTCCTTCGCGACGCGATCACGGACCCCGAGAAAAGCTATTCCGCCGTGGTGGTTTGATTTCTCCACGTCGCGTAGCGGTTTTTGGGAACCCGCAATCACGTAGCGTCGTTGGATCGTTGGTATCGGCGATGTTCGAGATGGATTCTCGCGGGCTTATTGTTTGGAGCAGCGACGTCCTTCGGGCGATGCTAATGCTTCCTCTGGCAACTCGCGCCGAAGCACCAGCCTTCGTATATTAATAGTAACGATTTGCTAGAGCAACGTTTTTTCGCTTTTTTAGTTTTGTCAAGTTTCTTAGAGCCGACCGGACTGCAATAGACGAGTCGGTGACGCGATCGAGCATATTGCGCATGCGATGCGAGGATCCGACCGATAGATCGGTATTCCCGCGAGCCGTATGTACCAACGAACTGATTGCGAGACCAGGAATAGGATATTTTTCTTCCCGCTGATCTACGCGCGCGCAGGAACCCTGACAAAGTGCTTTGTTGGAACTTAACGCCCCGAGACGACGATCTCTGACGGTCCAATAAAATCTTTGAAGCGCGGTTTTGGCAGTATTTGGGTTCCATCCAGGTCAAGACACTTACGATGACGTCTGCGGATTTGCGACGAGGCGAAGATGAGTGTAGTAAGCCGCACGGAACGGGAACGTCGACGGAGTCGAGAATTAGGCAAAATGGTTAGTGGTAGTCGAAGACTTTACAATTGACTGTACTAAATATTTTTTTCTTTAGCAGAAATTCAATTTATTTGATACAACGAGTGATATAAATATATACGTCACGTTTTAACTTTATTCGGTTGGATCCCGTCCGGCGAGTCATGCTTTGCGGCGAACATCCTAACATTTTACCGGATCACCGAAAATCAATGAACCAAAAAAAAGATCATTAGATTGATAGTTGATCTGGAGCCTGATCGAAGTTCATTTTTTTTTTTTTGAAAATTAACAAAATGACGGTTTCTGATTGTTTACTCGCGATTTTTTCAAGGAAAAACGCGCTAGTTAACTGCTTATAAAACCTATGAAGTTCGATTGAAGAAAAAATACTTCGTTCAGGCACTAGATTAGCTATTAGTCTCGTGATTTTTTTGATTCGTTGATTTCGCATGAACCAGTAGGATGTCGTGATGATTACCGAAAAGCATGACGGAATGCGACAAATATGGCGATAATTTGATCTAGATTTTTTTTTTTTAATTTCGGTGAAATAAATTTCAAAAATCGTATCACAATTTTGTATCAATTGTTTTATAGAGAAAGTCAAATTACTGCAAAAAAAGTTATTCAGAAGTCATTTTTTTGAACTCCATAACTAACCCTGATGCCTTAAGGGCAACAACGGCGACAGTTCTGGTTGAACGAGTCTGGTTTTAAATCACGTTCCAGCTTCGCAACTGCGTTTGCCAAAACGAGATGCACGCGTCATATTTCATAACCTAGCTTCTCCCGTCAAACGTCTACGATTTTACTGTTCTTGTTTCAGAAATAACTTCGTTCGCGACAGCCCCCTTAATTTTTTGAACCGACGTGCGAGAACGTCTTCGAGAAGTCCGGTATCACGATTCACCTACCTGCAACTCGAGATAACGTTATTCGACAGCTTCTCGGGCAAAACACGAAGAACGTAAGGCTCGATGACGGTAAAATCATTTTCGAAAGTTGTTAATTTCTGGTTTCACTTCTTCCAGTTTTATTTTTACGATGAGCGCGATTTGCGACAAAAAACAGTTTTGTAGAGAAAAGACGGCAAATTCTTGTCGTCTCGCCGGTCTCAACGGCTCGCGCGAATCAAGGGCGCGAGGACTCGTGGAAGTCTAGGTGAATCGAAGCGAGGAATGATCGAACGCGTTGACGGGCAAAGTAAGTAGATTCCAGTAGAAACAATCAGGGGCAGATCAGATCGTAGATGCAACGAGGAAACCGAGGAGTGTAGCGGGTTGCGAGGAATCGCGGAGTGATCGGGCACGACCAAATTGCAGGAGTGTCGAACCGAACGATCCTGGCAGTTGAGAGCAAAGTTGGACGTGTGGTCAAAGCCCGCAGCGACGCGACGGAGACGACCGACGATTAACTTGAAACGCGCCCAACGGAATCGGTAAATCAAACCGGCGACTTTAATATCAGCGCAGCATGCTTCATATTAACTAAAGAACACGTTATACAAGTTGGCTAGCCCGCGGCTCGTAGGAAAGTGTAATTATTCACGGCCACCGTGAAACGCATGGATAACGAATTAATCAAATTATTATTCCGCCGAGCGAATGTTAAATTTCGATCTGAAAATAACTCCCCGATTTTCACCTCGACAAGCAACGAAGTTCCGACCAACACGACGATCGTTTCGACCGACATTCGTCGCGCCTTTGTTGCAAAGAAAAAACGAAAAAAATACAGAAACGAGAAAATCTCCGAGCAGTGCCCGTGCGTACATTGTTGTACATCGTTATTCGCGTAGTTACACTTGTTCCCGTCAGAAGGATTGATTTGGCTGCCTCGCGACGACGGGACCGTTTTCGCCCGAATCGCAGTTAACGCGCGGAATGCGGGTCGGATGGACGAGGAGACGGCGGCAGCGAAGGGTTCGGAAAACGGTGGACTCCTTAAAGGCTTACACGGCGATCGGGCAACGAGTTAAATTTAACAGAAGCGATTGATATGAAAACGGTTGATACGGCCTGACGCGGTGGCGGTGGCGGTAACGCGTAAACGTAAACGAACGGCGTAAGACGGATGCTACGCGAATCACGGACCGGACGCTGCGGCGTTGCGCAACCGACCGTAACTACGCTCTGTCCATTCGTGTCGCACGTAGATGGGTGAAACGAGGGCAGCTAGAACTACGCGAGTTCGTTTCGACGGCGGATAAAAATGACGTGGATGTTAGGCGTAGGTGACCAACGCGCAAAGATAATACCACCGCTGCCGAACGAGGAAAATCGGTAATTCGTTCCTCTTTGTACACAGCAGCAACGAAGCTTGCCATCGATCAGCATCGAACTTCGTCTCGGTGAGTAGAGGAGGGTAGGGCGCGACGACCCCGAAAATATGACAACTTCGATGCATTCGCTTATTAGCAGATGTGGTACGATGATGGGAGCATAACGAGCACCCTGAAAAATCGAGTAAAAACGAAAATAATTTTTTGGAGCCAAAAGAATTTGCTGTCGGGGGTTTCGCCAAATTGCGATGAATTTGTTCGAGATAGAAGAATAGCAAACTGATCTAATGGTCGAAATCCACAAAATGTAATTACCGGAAGGGGAGGGGGGGGGCGGCGTGCCCCGTCCGCCCCGATATTCATTTTCAGATTTTCGATTTCGATCAATTCGAACTGATCCTACGGAGCTCTGTGACAACCTTCGAGACTTCTCTGTCTCTATTCGATACCTCTAGCGTTAAAGTCACGGTAACTTGAAAGTAGTTTGGCTAGCTCCAATTTCCACAAATTGGAGGGAATGCTGAATCATTTCTCGAAACGCGATGCTCGAATGCTCATCACAATACAATCAGAAATACCAATCCTCACGCGAGAGGATAATCCGATAACAGATCTCACCCTCGTTCGATGAAGGTAGCATCAGTACGAAGTGCCCCGTTGCGCAGACCCTCGACATTTCGATCATCATCATCATCGATTTCAACGAGATCGGAAATCTATCGTCGAACGATTTTTGCGCAGGTTTCTCACCGACGAGTACAACCCGATCATCTTTCGACGTGCTTCGATCGAAAAGGTTTAGTTTGCCTGGGAACCGACATCTTCTTAAGGCTACACGTTAATGCCGATCGATAGTAAGTTTGTGTCCAACAATTTGTGTGTTTAGCGCTACACTAACAACCGACAGGATTGGAATCACGGCATGCTCTCTATTTTGAAATAAACCTTATATCATTAATTGGAGGCGAATACTCGTGTCGAATCTCGAATGGTTGATATTCAGCTCCGAACTACCGCGCTACGCGGCGTCTATTTCGTTTTCTCCCCGAATAGCGACTAGACAGATCGAGTCCATCGATGAGAACAGAATAATCCTAGTATCATGAACGTGGCAACGGATAGAAGTCTCGCAATGGATGATGCGAACTCAGGAACGCAGCGAGGACTCGGCGTGCGTCTGGGAACGAAGATCGTCGAGAGGATGCGCGCTCCCGCGACTCGCACCCACGTTCCGACGATGACCCCGTCGAAGATACAGGCGAATGCTGCGAAAGTAGGGCCGATCGTCCTGCGAGATCGATTTGTTCATCCGTTTCCGGATAGCAGGAGCGCGCGCGCGCGCGCCCTCGACGGATGCACCTGCTGCTTTCGGAATGCGCGCATACGTCACGGTCACGTCTCTTGACAACGGAGTACTCTGAACGTTCCAAATTGAAATTCAGCGAATTCAGCGGATTCGCGCCTTCTGCTTCCACGCCTCTGCTCTACGATGCGATTCCGCAGAGCTTCGCTCTCGTGATTTTCCGAGGGAGCTTGCGCCATCCCCGATTTATCAACGCGCGGCCTCTCGACGAGCGCGCTCGGGTGTCAAAGCGGTCGACCGGACGCTGGGACGCGCTCTAACTCGAGCGCGTTGAGTTTCCGCGGCGCGAAGTGATACCGAGCGTGTCCACGAACGCGAGAGACTTTATTATCTGGACTCGGTTATGCGTTCATTATTGCATTTGGCAAGCCATGGGTACGAAACAGCTGGAGCAAACTTTGTAAGCGGTGGCGCGAAAGCCGCAAATAATTTCGTATCTCCAGCGAGTAACGACGATCGCGTCATTTTACACCTGTCCCCAAAAGCTGCTCGTCGCTTTCGCGATCGTGAGAAATAAAATCGCCGTAATTTAACGTCGGTCGTATCGAACTTTTCTCGCGAATCCCTCGACATTTTCCATAATTCGTGACGCTGATGGATGCAATTTTGCTGGAAAAAACGAGCACGGTTCTTCGCTTGAAGAATTGGTCTGTTGAAGAACTTCGAACAACGCGAATTATTGGCGTTATGTTTTGCAATAATCTTGTAACGACGATAAATCCCAGCACTGTTTTTCTTTATTCGAGAGACGTGTTTTTGAATATGAAAATACGGAAACTGTTTCGCACAATCTAATTTCCGAGTAGCAAATCGGAGAAAATCTAAGTAGGTATCCGAGAACGACGAGTGTCGTTGTTTTGAATGCCACGTTATTATTATTTTTAGAAACGAAGCCTAATTTTTACGAGTTCCGAGAGTCTTCTCCGAGATCCGGGAGGAGGAAAATCGTACGCGGAACCGTGAAATCGTCTGGCAACGAATGCCTTCCCGCGTTGACGCGAATGAAAATACGGCAATGACGGAGTGTTGATCGATCTTCGCAGCTCGCTGTTCCGACAAATAATCGGAATATCGCGCCAGCGAGCCGACAGCGTCGCGCGAAGCATTTATACGGATACACGAGCCGCTTTCGAGGATCTCCCAATTTCAACGAACGAAGCACACATTTTCGAATACGCAACGATGCTGCTGGACACGCGCGCGTCACACGGTGAGTCACCGACCAACTGCTGACGGCAAACATATCAGAATCGTGAATCTACGTGCCCGAGCGAAATTAGATCGAGAATTGCATGCCCCACCTCCGCATCGACGCGCTTCGTTTACGAAGATTGTCAAGCGATTCGAAATTTAATTACTGGACGCGTTTTCGAACACCACGAAAGGAATAAATCCTCGCGGTGGGCGTTACACCCCATCACTATTCCGACGGCGTTGACGAATCTTCGACTATGCACGAATAAACCCCAAATCGAAAACGAATACGCAAGTTTTTTTATTGATAAACAACTTTGGTTTTCATATTTGGAGTATGCAATGAGAAAAAATTATTGCGCCAAATACTAATCAATATATTAGTCAATTCGAGGCATATGCAAATCGTGTTATATTGAGAAAAATAACGTGAATTATTCTATCAATAGTATTGGTATACATATATTTGAATACACAATTTGCTGGTGTGAGTATTCGTGATAGAATTGAATTTGATGTTTTTTTCGAGGAAAAAATGTTTTGTTGCCTTTATTCGTGAACAGCTCGTTTTCGGTTATACTTTCCGTACCGATTTTTTTAGTACTATCATTCGTATGATACAATGTCGAGGCCCCTCATCAATATGCGATGTCTCACGGGGGCAATTATTTGAACCTCGTCCATAACACTTGATATTTCGATGACTCTGTCTAAGCAAGCCTTGCCAGATCGAGCGGGGTAAGCGTTAATCGTCGCTTTTCACGAGAAACTTCGAGCTTTCAAAGCGGTAGGACATTATTAACAGGCGTCATTATCGTTCGTATCTACGCGGAAGGATATTCGGACGACATTTTGTCGAAAAAAACTCTGTCTTGTCGAAAGAGAGATAACCATCGATGATTTTCTCGTCAAAATTTCCAGGACAGCGATGATGTCCGGAAAATTTCTCGAGAGAGAAGAAGAGAGAGTTTCTCGAATTTGTCCGGAATTTTTACCGT
The DNA here is from genome assembly GCA_963969455.1 of Arge pagana. Taxonomy (NCBI): domain Eukaryota; kingdom Metazoa; phylum Arthropoda; class Insecta; order Hymenoptera; family Argidae; genus Arge; species Arge pagana. The sequence continues at coordinate 18,244,664 of OZ018309.1, read as the reverse complement.
TTCGAAACGCGGTCCGAAGATCGAGATAATCGAGTGGATGCGATAGACCGGCTGCCGACCAACGAACTTGCGATTTTCTTTTACGGATCGTCTAGTTCGGCTAAGTTCACTGAAATTTGCAAAATTTTGGCAGCAGATATCTTCGATTATTTATCGACGAGGCATGCGCGGCGAGTGGGCGACGTTGGCTCGCTTCCAAACGGCGACGCTACCGCTACTCTCGACCACCGTAGAGCGAGTCTTAGGGGTGACGCACCAGCCCTTCGAGCAGGAATTTCTCTCCCGTTCCTCCACAATTGACTCCTGTGGTTATGCAGAAATTTGTGCCGTGCAATCGTTGTTTGTGCATCGGAATTTTGACACGATATTCTTTTGTTATTTTTTTTCGTACCTTTCGAATCCGTTGCTTATCGAGTCGAAAATTGAATTTTCAAAGGACATAAAATATCGGATTTTGAGGGAAAGCGGGAAACGTTCCCGCGACAATAGTCCCGACGTTGTGCAATGTTAGAGAGACCCGAATGTAAAAATATATATGTGACAATTTTGTGGCACATGTATGCGAGATATGTGAAAAATATTCCAACTATAATGTTCAGATAAATGTTTGCATAGGAAACCTCATAGATCTGAATATAAATGAAAAATATATTCAAAATATATTTTACATGTGTTTGATTATAAATTGTTAAGTATATGTGTGCAAGAATGTTGATATGGATGTTGACATAGATCTCGAATAAAAAAAAAACACAAGAAAAGATGAATCACGTCAGATGAATCGATTGGCTAGATTTTTATTTTACTCGTAACAACCATCCGTATCTCTATGGTGACATACAACGACAAACAACTGTCACGAGTTATCACGCAAATTGGTGGGCATGGAAGTGGAATTAAAATAACTAAAGATCAATGGCAATGTGCCAAATCCCCAAGTCGTTGCACTGTAATGGCAACAACATTACTGACTGCCATCGTCCCAATTGACAAATTGCTGCGAAGTAATTGCAAAGGTGGAGAAGCACGAATCAGTAAGGATCCTACAAATTCGGCTCAACGTCAGCCGCTGGACCCTGACATTCTTTGGGCAATAAAAGTAAAGATAACTTGAAATTAACTTTAAATTACATTGTTATATGCGAACTTATGCGCGAGTTATTTCTACTTCCACTTCTATACACCGTTCCATGCGAGTCTGTCTGTACGGGACACTTTGTACGTTCACGTACCTATATGCGAGCATACGAGAAGAGATAACAAACAACTGAATACGCGATATATTGTTTATAGATTTTTACATCTACGTGCGCATATGAGAAATATTTATCGCAGCATAGATTCGCAAATATAATCAGAAATATAATTTGACGCAAAAGTAAAAGATGTCGAAATATATGTATCTATTTGCGACGTCTATTTTTATATAGGTACATAACATACATGCCGGATCAACGTTTGCATAGATTTTTTTTCATTCGGGAACAACAATTCTAGGTCGAATATTATTTTTGGAAACCGGGTTTTCCGTGATGCTTACGATAACGTTTACTACGGTGAGGTCAAGGGATTTCGGTTCCCGCGCGGTGCTGTCGCGTGGCGTGGAAGCACCGACGAACGCATCGGATGCCGGTCGTAATTTTCCGAGGCTCGAGCGCTAACGAAGGAAAGTTACGCGGTGCTTTCAAAACGTACGTAAAAGCGGATGATTTTCCACGTTAATCGAGGAGTGACGAAACTGCGTTTCATCCAGGCGACGATCCGTCTTGTCCGTTTCTGCTGGCGCGAGTGCGGAAGGCAAAACTAGTAGGTACCACCCCAGGCGACCAACCAGCCCCACATCGGTGTAGCAACCTCTATAGAGCGACAAATCTGATCCACGAAGCGTGGATGCTTCCTGTCGGCAATGATTGCACGTACGAAATAGGAGTCGGGGATAAATTTAGAGTTTATTTTTCTTCGACAGCTGTTTGCTTTTACGTTTACGACCCATTTACGAACGGGGATCGCTTTTATTCCAATGTCTCTTCGAGTCAACGTTCAGAATTTATCGAACATTTTATTCCAGCCTCGCCGAAGCTTATGTCACAGCCTCGTTACGTCTCAAGAGCTTGCATCAACTTCGGTGTACGCGAACGCGCGTGTACCGACGCGAATACGTTGATTGTTGGCGATTGAAGGCGGACGAGACGAAGATAAAGTTATATTTGTGCAGCGACACGTCAAGCATTTCGGTCATTTCGGTCATTTCGGTCATTTCGCTACGCTACAAGTTCTCGGTGCTCGAGTTCCGGGGAAATAAATTGAGAGTAAGAAAGAAAGAAGAAAAAGAAACCGACGGAGAATCGCACGATATTTTCGGATGACGGTAGTTTTCCGTCTCCCGATAATTTACAAATCACCCTCCCCCGGATATCTTTCGATGTTCGTTGACCATCTAATCGCGAGTAGGTTCGCCGAAATTTATGCCCGTAGCCTTGACAAGTATCGAAAAATAGATGGGGGAAAAACATAGCTTACGTAAGTCACATACCTACGCGGGCATATTTTAATTTATCTCGAAGCCTCGTCTCCCGCCCAGTAGCCTGGCGAGAATATTTTTGAAGTACGCGCGATCTTTGACCGAGATGGCGTCGGTCAGATCGCGCGATTTAGCGGCAACTAGAGCGAAAAATCTGTCACGTGGACTATTTTTGTGACGAGCAGCGAATCCACTCGACGATGGCGAAGCACGCGGAAACGTCGGGTTTTTACAGTTGAATAACGTTTCGCGCGACCGAAAATACGAGATCGAGCTTTCTTTCCGTCCCGAATCCGGAACTACTGTCTCCGCGCTGGAGGAGCAACGAGCGGCGAATCGTCCGACCAAGAAACTGGAAAGGATAATATCGGCGACGACGAGTTCCAGGGTGAAAAACCTCGCGATAAATTCTACCGCGAGGGAAAGTTTGATTTTTGGACGACGCAGGCATTCGCGAGGCTCCGACGACCTCGATCGGGCCGAGCGGGTTATCGCGCGCGCGATCCGTATCGCGAGGTGCAACGCGATGGATGGACGGCTCCCTCGTTTGCCACCCGTTATATAATTAGGATAGCTTCGGTACCGAAATAATACGAGATAAACCATCAGTCATCCGCGAAGAGCGAACCCAGTTCTGGTCCTAGTTCCTCTAGGAGTTGAGCGACATAATATACCATAAATACACGTGCGCGTGGATACGCGTCGTATGAAAAAAAGGGAGATGGAAGCGCGGAGAAAACGAGAGACGAGCTATCCTTAATGGTTCGGTTGGCCTTAATGAATTTTTACCGGTGGTCCGAGGCCACGTTGCCAAACTTAGGTTTGAGCTGGGAAACAGTGTCGCCTTGTTTCCATTTGAAATTGGGAAAAAGTCGTTCGAAACGTTCGTTGCCTCGAATGCCTCGCATTCCCTCTGACTTTTTTGAGTTACAAACAGTTTACCTCCTTCGAAGCGTAACATGCCAGACCACGAAACAGATAAATAATTCCTTTGGCGCGTAATCTTCACGGACACAAAAAGAGAAAATTCGTTCGAATTTCGAACAAACGATTTCTGTCCAGTTGAAATTTACTATCGTTGGATGCGAACCTCCTGCCACGCGGTGCGGGGGCGTTTTTTTTTTTTGCACAGCCAGATTTCTGCGAACGTTGGTGGGAAGCTTCATCTTTTTCTGCTGTTCGTTCGCGAACTTTTACAATTGAATTTTATTGGTCTTCCGAAGCGAGGAGACTGATGAAGATTTTTTTTTTCAGTAGCGGTAGGCTAGCTGATGGTATGCGGTGATAGAATCGTCTACAACAAGCATGTTACGTTGGTTAGACGAAATAATAGAGTTGAAACGTTTTTCTCATCGAGGTGTTTTCACCCGCAGAATTTAGTGGTACGTCGAGCACCGTTGTACGTACACGCGAATCAGTAGGCGTCGAGGCACGTGTCGTAGCAGTTGAGGCGGTTCATTTCCAAAATCTAGATAATGCTGACAGCCTAACAGCTGTGTGCGATTGCGCGTCGAACGATTCTTTGTGTTCGTATATTTGCACGAAGCTCGTAGATCTCTGGATCTATGGCGAGTGTTTCTCTCGGCTTTGCTTGTAGGTAAAGATTCGAATTCGTGGGCGAGAAGTTGAGAATTCGCGGATTTTCGAAGCTGATGCAAGATTTGTATCTACGGTGTCGAGGGGGTCGAGCTACGGAACGGAATGATTCTATATATGTACACAGATTGAGTCCTGAAAATGTTGAAACTAGTGCGTCGCGTCTCAGGCAGGAATGGGCAGGTAAACGAAAAGCTTTTCGCAACGACCGTGGATAAGCTCGTCGAGGGTGGCGCCAGAAAGTCGGTAGGGTAATCGTTGCGGAATAAAATCACGAGGGATTCATAAGCGAACGAGCGGCACTTTATTCGCAGATGACAAGGTGAACAACCTGAGATAAAAATACGGCGTTGTCAAAGAACCGCACAGAGCAGTTGGACGGCATATAGAGTCGACCGATCGGAATGCGTCCCGTGCCAGAGTCTCGGTCCAACGGCACGGACACTAAGGAATGAATGACCTAAAGATAAAGTGCTCATTCTGTTCCTAATTAAGACTGACTTTTCGCCGAAAAAAAAAATAATTCCGAAGACAGACGCGCCCGGATCTCCGCGGGTCGATCCAATTTCTCGTATCCCCAACCCCCTCGAAACGACTACTCCTTCGCACGATGCTTCTTGCCAAGCTAAACGCGATCGAATTCGAAGGGACTCCCAATCTATTGTCTGATCGATCGCTAAGCAACGTTTCATCCCTTCGCGATCGTCGTCGCTTGTTCGTCGCTGCATACTCTCGTTCTCGAGGTCACATCGAATCTCATTATTCATCGCGACATCCAAACGGTAACTTCAAATTTCACGATTAATTCGGATCGTGTGTTTTCCATTGAGGTCGAAAATCAGATCTAATGCCTATAAATCGGTTTCCGGATCTCGTTCTTCGTTTGGAACGGTGAACAGAGGGTACCTAGAAGTGTTTGTAAGTGAGGCGCTGATGTGCGAAACGGGAAGAAATATATATATATATAATAATTTGCAGTTAAATGTACAAATGAAGATTGTGTTTCGATTTGTTTCGCATTTGGCAAACGAAATTCAATCGCCGTAGGTCAGGGTTTCTCAAACTTTCCTGGTTGCGGACCACGCTTCAAACTGTAAACGTCCCACCGTCCCTTCTCCAATAGAAAAAAAACGAGCAAAAATGAGAGTCCAATTTTTCAAACTGGGCTCTGGATGTTACAAAAGCAATTATTATCCTAATAAGTTATATTCGACAGACTGGTGGTAGACTTCCGGCACTAGTTACACGGATCCCAGGATCATAATCCCTGCCTCGGGTGAATATTGCTTACCGTAACTCGTTTACAAATCTGACGAATGACAAAGGATTCTTCGAATTCTATAGGTTTAAGAATAATAAACGTATAGGAAGCAATGTTCGTTGCCAATGAAAAGATGTGCCAAGACTTGGCATAATAATGTTGGTATCGGTGCAGACATTTTTCTAGAAACTACGTTTACCCGACAGTTTCGTTAGCAGTTTAAAAAATGATTGGTAAATTTTTGTAAAATAAAATTTCCACCAAAATGCAAAAGAAAACTCGAGATTCGATAGGCGATAGTTTTCAATTTTCAGCTGACCCAGTTCGACGAGTATCCCGGCAATTAACCAAGATTGAAGACTGATATGAACTGTGAGAAATGATACGGTGAAAAGCTGATAGCGCGAATGAGACAGCGATGAAATTTCGTAAATCACGAATTTCCAATACGAATCAGCGTAAGAAATTCGTTTGACCCGAGAACGACACGTCGAATGTTTATTTATTCGTGGAAAAAATCAAGGTCACCTTGAATCGACAGTTCTGTATTACCTCTCGAACAACATCGTTCGCGCACCCTCAATTTTCTGGCCCATTTTCCCGTGTCGTTCGCCTCCTTGTTGACACACGTCGACGCCGCGTCAATCGGCTGCGATTTTTCTCCGCCCACGCATTCTTTTTCACGGAGATGAATTATATTTCCGACGAATGACTCGCGACGTTCGGGAAAAACGTCTGCGGAGACGTGACAGACGACGCGCGATTCGCTTGCCTTCTTATTCTCGCCGCGAGAAAGCTCGTTCGCTTTCTTCCTACAACGACGACGAGGCTCTCGCGACGCCGCAACGATACCAGAGAGTTTCACGCGCCCGTTGGCAAACGATACGTCGCCAGGTCGTTTCGGCGACGATAGGTGTTCCATTCGTGGAGAGAAAAACAAATTGAAGTATACGTGAAACGGGAAAAAACAACAAACAAACAACGACGTGAGTTCGAGTAAAGCAACATTTATTGTTAATCGTTGTTAGTGTTACAACAAGAAAACACACGTAAATAAGAGGAAAACTCAACGGTAACAACAGCAACAACAACGAAAATAACAACAACAACAACCACAACAATACGAACGGTGAATGGTGGTTATTTCATTATTATCATCACTATCGGTATTTAATATTATCATTGCGATCATCGGCCACTTTGGAGCGGGGAAGCGACGTCACACTCGCGAATCAAGATGGCGTACCGTCACAGTGTTTGCAGCGTTTTGCCCTCGGCTCAGGCATTCTGTGATGACCTGTCGACTTCACCGATATTCCATCGTCGATGCGAATCCTGCGCTTCAACGAGTTCACTTCACACTCGGTTCAACATACGACGCACATCCGCGGTTCCAAATTCTTATTAACGGTGCAACAACGGACCGTTTCCTTCCTTTCTTTACCTCCGAACGATGAGCAATCGACGCGAAGCACGGAGTCTCGTCACCGAAACCGAGCGTTTTCACATCTTCTCGTGCCGGAACGTCGGAACGCGTAACGATGCCTCCTGCGTCGCGTCGGGTCGGCCGGCGTCGAATCGTTCGACTGGCCGGCGTTTCCTGCTCCCCGATAAACTCTTGCAGAAACAAACGGGTCCTCGGATTTACGCTTGTTTTCACCGGTTCGCGGGGCTCCAGCGTCGTTCGCGACGCAACGTCAACGGCGGACTCTCGGACGTCCAGAGGAGATTTTTATTGCCGATTTCCTTTCGTTCTGCGTCCGAAAGCCTCGCATACGTTCACTCGCGTTCTCTGTCTTTACAACGAACACTTATCCGTCCCTTCAACCCTCTAGTCTTCCGTCGGTCGGATTTTTTGTCGCATTCGTCCTGTTCCTATCATTTGTCGAAAATGACGACGCGATATGTCGACGATATCCAGGAAAACCTTCGGCGGTGACTCGAGTGGCGACGCGATTGGATCGGATAGCGATTACTAATTCGGTAAATCGGCGCGGTCCTCGCGGTCTGCGAGCGTGAGTTCGTTGGGGGAAAATATCTAATAAATCAATTTCCGATAAACTACTTCCGTCTTGACTGCATCCGCTCTTCGACCTTTCACTTACTGGTTCGCGATATATCTCCTATCTCTGGCAAATCGTACCGAATAATTTCCTCTCCTTCTCTGGCTCGAAATTTCGTTAGGGAATGCTGGTTTTCTCACTGGGAATGATAAGTCGTCGTTCGTTCGCAATTTAATTAACTAATCTTGTTCGTTCGGCACCTTCGAGATGCACTCTCACGCTTCTACAGCGCGGGACCACGTGGCGGGAGCCTCCTCGCTTCCTCCTTTACGCATCAATTCACCATCGATTGCCTTCACCTCGAGTTCCCAGCTTTCCGGACCGATGTCTCGCGCACGTGCGGCGATCCTCTTCCAACAGGTGGCTGGCTTCGCCACTGTCAGTTATTATCGCCGGAATTCCTCGGGTGGCAAACGATTTTCCTCCTTTTCTCCTTTCCACTTCCTCCCTCCTCCTCTCTCTTCTGCCCCCTTTTTTTCTCTTCGCGATCGATGACGAATACGAACACGATTATTTGATAATCGAGCTTTCGCTTCTCGTTCGGCGGGGACGTTGGACGGAGCTTTTCCCCGGTTATTCCGTCCCCGTATCGATCAATCCTCCATTGCCCGTGTCTCGCTCCTTTGAAGCGTTCACCGTTCGTTCCGGTCTATCTGGCCACGTTCACAGTTTTACGTTGAGCTGCAACCTCACCAACCTCGTCGTCGATCGAGGCAACCAGGACCGAGCTTTTTCCTCGTCATAGACCGGAAGCGTGCCTCCTCCGGTTGCGGCCCGACAAATCCCCGAGTTTCGGCAACTGCGTCGATTCCGATTGAAAACAACACGCCGATCACATCGCGAGGGAGGACGCGTAGTCGCCGGAGCGTCTCGCAGCCATGTCACACACGCACTGACGGACGCCCGGCGCCGGGACGCTCTCTTCGGCCAGACTCGGCCGAACGACTCGGCAGGCGTCGGGGCGCTTGGCGTCGTGCCAACTGCACGCCTCGCGGCCAAGGAAACGCAAAGCTTCGATTGTACTATCGTCGGAAAACGAACGAACGAACGAGCCCCCAACGTTCTCTTCACTTCTTCCTCTGACGATCAGTGGATATACGTGGTATTCTTTTCGCCATTTTACTCATCGAATTTTTTTTCACCGTCTTGCTAATCAAAACGTCGATTTTATTCCGGAACGAGTAGAAGAAAAATATTTATAACGATTTATCATAGAGCTCTTAGGTTGGAGATAACAGTGGACTTTATTCTTGAAAACTTGCACGATAAAAGTTTTGCTCGGGCTCGAAAATTATTCGGAGTATTCTTTGTTTTGTTCATTTCAAACCAACGCATCTTGGCGCATCTTTTCTCGTAGAAATCTTCAAGGTTCGCGATAATATTCTGATGTTTACGGTTATCTATTCGTCCACTCACTCGACTCGAGCCACTTGACAAGTAGAGGTCGTGCCTGTCGAATCCTACGCGTGTTCGTAGTCTATATTCATATCCTGATTACTTGAGCTAGAAATATGCCATTCTCTAGGAATGTATTTCTCGAACGTCCGATGATCGACAATTTCCAATTCAGGAGCCCCAAAGGATTTCTGAGCATTCGATAAGAAGCAACTTCAATTCTCTACAGATTTGTTGACGATGACAAATACCTGAATTACTTGTTATCACGTCTCGAAATTGTAATTTTTTCGAATCTCGTGGAGCTCCGAGGTCAACAATGAGAGAATAACAATTGGATGTGAAATCCAGTTGGCTGTAACTCGAAAGTTATGTAATTTTTCACGAGAAATATAATTAAAGAGACAATCGAATTTCATTTTCAATGACCATCTCGACAACGTACGAGATGGTTATTCTCTGATAATTCGAATAATATCGACAGTCGAAGGTCTCGAGGGGTACCTATTCAGCAACTGCCGCATCTCCCCAATTTGGAGAAAACGATCTAAGACGAGTGTCGATACGTTAACCGTTATTCTATAGGTACTAGCAGTGAGAAATTAGCATTTTCAAAGCGAGCGAATAAAATGACGAAGTTGCATCTGCTTGCCGACATGTGAAGATCACCAATCGTGGTTGTGGGTAGAATTTTAATCCCACCGACGTTGCAGAATTGCACAAATACTCGAAGTTCAGTCACTTTTTGTAGATTCGAGTTGAGGCTCGGTATTTTTCTTCGGACGCCGTGGGCGTCGAGGATCTCATCGTCAACCCGCGTATCGAAGACCCGAGGGACAAGTTGTTCGTGAGGTTCGATCGGCGATCGCAGGAGTAAGGAAAGGCGCTAGCTCGTGGATCTTGCGATGTAAGAGGGCATAACAGATCTGCGAGTGGGCGACGCCCGACGCGTATCTCTGTTTATCCGCGATGATGACGTCACCGGTATAAATCCTCTGAAAGCGAACAGATGGCTTTTATTGGAAATAAATCTGTGCAGTCTCGATCGATCGACGGATGCTTGAGGGGGAAACCGACGGAGCTCTTCCGGTATGTGTTCGTGGCCGCGAAGTTCCGGAACAGCAGGCTGCAAGATCGCGGGGAATCTTTCTCGCCACGGGAATGGGCTCTCGTTCGTACGTTTCGATCGCCAATATTTCGGTCGGTCACGCGACGAGTTTTCGCCGCCATATCGCGTCGATCTATTTTCTTCCGCCATTTTTCTTCGGGATGGACTTCCGCGCTACGTGTATGTCCGACATGCGGGGACATAAATCTCTTACAAACGGATAGATCGGACAGGAGTCCGATGCGATTCGATACGCAGAGGACAACGAGCGATGCGAAGTTCACGTCCTGTTCGCCGATGGATTTTCCGATGAACCTACTCCTGTTTCCTCTTTTGGGGGCCGTGTCACTTTGTCGTTGATGGGGAGGTTAACCGAAAGCAAAAACGGGCGACCGCGTTGACGAGGAAACTCGACTGAGACGGCTCGTACCTGATCCTGTAAAGAGCGCGAGGGTGCGCTACCCCCACGGGGAATCCGGGTTCATCGCGGGAGGGGTTAGCAGTCAAAGTCGGAGAGAATTCAAGACCCAGAGTATAATGGGATCACCCTAGAGTGGTAACACGTCGATCCGTGGACTGATGGCAACCCATCCGGAAGTGGTGGTCTGAATAGGAACATACACCTCCGACCTCGAGGCATCCGTGCCGAGGAGTTTGTAGCTCTCGGTTGAGGATCGCTCTCGCGGACAGCTGAGAACAGCTCAAACTGGACAAAGATCGCTACAAAACCGAAATATGGAGACCTCAGTCGTCAAGCTGGACTTCCGTCTGCGAAGAAGTCAGTAGAGAAGCCGAGGCGAGCGACTACACAACATTCGATACGAAAATCCAGAAGCTATACTTGGATCTCTAGGCTACCAAACAACAGATTCTCCACACCAGATGGAGAAACCTAGAACTATCTGATGAAGGCACACTTTCCTAGCTTCTCGAAGCAAGAGGTAGATCACCAGACCGAGGACGAAGGAGTAGCACCGAGCGAGAGCTGAAGCTTGGAGCCTTCGCCGGAAACTTGCGAACAATATAGTGACTAAGGCCAGGGTGAGATAGGCTATTGGCTCATGCAAGCCATACAAATCACCAAGATCGGATGGAACCTACCGGCCGCTCCTCAGAAGGGCTGGATGACCCCTGACCAGAACGGTAAGGGCAGGCCTCGTGTCCAGACATTTATCAGTCACCTGGCAGAGCCGAGGGTGGTTTTCATCCTAAAATCGGGCATTCTCTCCGACGCTAGGCACTTCACAAAAATCAATACGCCTACAGAGCGGGGCTCTCCACTGTATGCTGCACCTGTATAGTTTCATCTATGCCGCTGCACGAACAGCAGGAGCGCCCCGGCAGCTCTTGACAGGCACACCACCGCTTGCAGACAGGTGTACCACAGCTACCAAGCTCTCAGTCGATTGACCGAGGCCAGACCGCTTACCTTGCTGTGGGTGCCGGAAAATGGAGGAATAAGAGTTGATGAGATAGAGAACAAACTGTCCGAGCAAGCAAGGAAGGAGAGCTCTATAGGACCAGAACCGACTACTGGAATATACGACG
>OZ018309.1:18171343-18230472 GCA_963969455.1 Arge pagana | reverse complement strand
ACAACAACAACAACAACAACAACAACAACAACAACAACAACAACAACAACAACAACAACAACAACAACAACAACAACAACAACAACAACAACAACAACAACAACAACAACAACAACAACAACAACAACAACAACAACAACAACAACAACAACAACAACAACAACAACAACAACAACAACAACAACAACAACAACAACAACAACAACAACAACAACAACAACAACAACAACAACAACAACAACAACAACAACAACAACAACAACAACAACAACAACAACAACAACAACAACAACAACAACAACAACAACAACAACAACAACAACAACAACAACAACAACAACAACAACAACAACAACAACAACAACAACAACAACAACAACAACAACAACAACAACAACAACAACAACAACAACAACAACAACAACAACAACAACAACAACAACAACAACAACAACAACAACAACAACAACAACAACAACAACAACAACAACAACAACAACAACAACAACAACAACAACAACAACAACAACAACGACAACAACGACAACAACGACAACAACGACAACGACAACGACAACGACAACGACAACAACGACAACGACAACGACAACGACGACAACAACAACGACAACAACGACAACAACGATGACAACGACAACGACAACGACGACAACGACAACGACAACGGCAACGACGACAACGACGACGACGATGACGACGAAGACAACAATAATGATGTAACGAACGGACTCCGTCTGTCGTTCCGACGGTTCGGTTATTATCAATAGATCCCTCAGATCTGTAATCAGCGTCGTGAGAAAGTCCGTTGGACACGACCGTTAGAACGAAGGATAGGATTCCGCTGAGACAAGCGGATTCCGTCGACCGCGGAGCTACCAGCGAGCGCTCCGCGGCCAGTGAAAAAGGGCTACTTTTGCTGATAGGAACATCACTCCGCGGTCCGTCGAGGGCTAGCCGACGGGACCGCATCGCCTGACCGTCAATGACAATGATAATGATGATGTTTATAACGATAATAATAATAATGATAATGATAATAACAATGATAATTATAATAATAATAATACTGTTTTCAATGACTTTGGGCGACTGCCGTCTATATTATTTTTTTCTTCTTCCCTATTACATCTCAGTAGTCGGAAGATTCTCTCCTCACGATATATTATTTACCGTCCCCTGTCAGTTGTCGCGAATTCGAATTTCAACGCGGTCGCGTTGAAGATCGCGAATTACGTATTTGTTTCCTCTCTCTCCGTCCCTACGTAGTTCCCTCCCTCTCGCCCTTTTTCTTTTTCGGGGAAAAGATGGCTCGATTAATCGTTTGAAAATCCCGAGTGTTAAATATTTTATTCAATGCCGTAGCAGCACCGTGCAGCCGATGGTACGGCGAGGAAATCCTCGGATTTCGATGTTCTTTTTCCTTATAAGATGAATATCTGAATCACGTAGGAATGACGACAAAATGACGGGACTTACAGTAACAGTTCAAGATATTTTGGTTGCAGGCCGTGGAAGACGATCAAAAAGTAATTTGAACGCTTGCTTTGTTTTAAAGTGATCGAAAACTGCCGAAATAAAGTGTTATTTTCGTCAGATTTCTGTATATTCGGATAGTAGACCCTCACAATCGAAGAGTGTTTGCTTTTGCAGCGCAAGTCGGTCACGAAGTCGCAGAGTTCGTTACGATTCGTCTTTGTAAAACAACCGTGTCCCTGGGTTTTGATGTGACGAAGTTTTGACGAGGTAGCGATGGAAATGCTGACGAACAATGTAGGAAACACGAGGGGGACGCGAGAAGACGGAAAGCACTAGGTCGCGATGGCTGCAGCGAGTTAAAGAGTGGTTACTAGAGTGGTACGAAGACGTTGCGCAACGAAAGCAAACGGCCTAGAACGGCCTTCGCCGCTCGCCGCGTACTTGTCGGACGTAGCGATTGACCAATGGCGAAGCCCGACGTATCAAGGCGTACCCGAGTGCGTACTTAGACGCGTATAACGAGAAGGAGCTGGAGGTGGCTACGGGCTAACCCAATTAAAATAAACAGAAAGATCTCCGTGCCCGGCACTCGCGCCTGTCGGGCTTCGCGGTAACGAGCCAGGAGAGAAAGCTGTCGCGTGATAACGGAGGCTAACTACGGGGTACGTCAAATTACAGCAAAGGGAACAGTTTTGTCAAGACGGTTTTACGAGCGACGACCAACGAAATATTTACGGCTACGTGACCCGACCCGATCCCAGCTGAGGAATGTCCGAGCCAATTTCGAGGACGATTCGTGATACGTCGCGTACGATCGTGATTGTCCGAGTGTTCCTTCGCGAATATATCGACGCCTCTAACGATAATAATAGCAACGAAAATTCGGCGCGAGAAGTATAACCGAAAACGAGCTATTCAGGAATAAAAGAAACGAAACATTTTTCGCTCGAATGAAAGCACCAAACTCAATTCCATCGCGCATGACCCGTATTAAAAAATGTTTTATTTTGTTTTGTCTAATAAATATTTGCGCTCATTGTTATTAAACGCATAATCAAGGGATAAAAATGCTTTGAAGTTATTTCGATAACAAATGTTACAAACAAATAATTTATTCCAGTTGAGCGCTGCGTGGAATAAGGGGCTAATTCAAAAATCGTCTTTTTCAGTAAAAAAATAAAATAAAAAACTGTTGGAATAAAATGTAATAATCAGATTTTCATCAAAATCAGTATATTCAAACTCAATACCTCTGCAAGTAATTTAACGGCATGAATGTAGTAGAAATTCAAATAACATTAAAATTGGAGAGGTATACAAATTTCGAATTGGAGCCCTTCTTCCGTAAATCAATAAATAAAAGACAAAATAAATCGTGACATTTCATATTTGCTCCATGAGAACGTTGCAAAAATTAATAATGACGATCATTTTCTCAGATTCCATGGTAACTTCATCATTTGTTCACTGAAAATACATTATTAATGTACCAAGATTACGTATCTGATGGCACGTAGGTCATAAGCGAATGAAAATCTTCAATTTTCGTTGTTGTTATACCTAGTGGGTCGACTATTTCACGTTTGATCGAAAATTATGCCCTTTTCCCCAAAATAGTTCATTTTCGGACCGAAAAAAAAATGTATACGTATACTATACTTCATACCGCGACGCGTGTTTTGTATATCTAGAATCGTAAATTTGCCGGAAAAATGCCTGAGTCGATTTAGTTCCTTGTTCCACGCAGCTCCTGGATTGCATGTGACTTGAATCGACGAAGATATCAGCAACAGTTTTTTGTTTTTAATGAGAAAATGTGTGTGGTGATTTTAGGCGTCGCGGTTTTCGATTTGGTACCTTTCTTCGTGTATAGTCGAAAATCGGTGCGATCATTCGTTAGAGCCGGTGAAATCTTCAACGCAAAAACATTCCGGCCTCTCAAAAATTGATTTCACGTTCTACGAGTTCCACAAAGACGAGTGTTGCTCGAGGCACGATGAAGTTCATACGCGCGAGCTTCTATCACGTCCGTTCGTCGTGGTAGAGATTTGAACAAGCTGCCGGACCTGGAGCAAACGAGTAATACCGATCTGCAGAAGCCCCGACGACTGGCGTACTCGTGACGGCTAAACAATTAGCATTGATTTATTGTGATTAGAGTCGATGCGGGGGCTGAAACTCGTTGCCGTTGAAATACGTAGCCTTGGCTGGCCTATATCTGGGGTGGGTTGAGGCCGCGTCCGTGAATACGTAACGCAAGCAGGTCTAAGAAGGCGGAAGACGTAAGGTCAACAATTAGATAAACGAAGAAATTTACAAGGAAATCGCCGGCTCGCCCGTGTCGGATGTATTTCTTCATCTCTCAATCGTGGAAAAATCGGGTGTAGGAAACGTGGAGTCCCGAACAGTTCTGATCGTGTAAAAACTAATGTTTTGGGTGGACCCCGTTTTTTTTTATTGGAAAATATGTACATTAAGGCATGGGTAGGAATTTTTCAAAATAAATTCGTTAAATGGAAGCGGCGTCGTTGTAGCTAAGGATTCCGAGCAGTCGGTTGATCTGGAACAGGAGAACGCAACGGATTCTTGAAATATACACTATGCGCAAAAATGAAAGGATATTAAAATATCTCAAAATTTTTGCGTGATTTTCAAAGACCTGAAACCCGGAGAGACATGGTCGTATGGAGCAAAACAAAAAAGAATATTGCAGCTGCAAGTTTCTAGTTTCCAGATCTGTAATTCAAAATCCATAAGCAACGGCAGTTCTCGAACAATCGTTAGTAAATCAATGGAGAAAGTTTTTCCAAATTTTTGCTCATCTTTAAAACGGTTTGTGGACTACAATAGATTTTTTTTTCGTAACTTCACTTTCAAGCACTTCTGGATAATTTCATTCCCTACAATTTGAGTCATGGCAGAGCTCTGTACTATGATTTTCTGCATTGTATGCGACGTTATACCAAGTTATCCAAATATCCTTGAGTATGCAATTTTTTATCTTTTTTTTCAACCAAGATTTTAAGTTGGAATTTTTTTTTTCCATCATAACTAAACAATACCACCTTGTAGAGAATGTTTTTCAGTTTTCAGAACCCTACCAACAATTGCTGTACGACCATTATTTCCCGAGTAATTCGTTAGCAAACTCGAAAATGACTTTTTTGCTTCGATCGACGATAACTCCGCAGCAAATCATCGTACAGAGCTCTGCAACGACTCAAATTGTAGGGAATGAAATTCTCCAGAATTGCTTAAAACTGAAATTACGTCAAAAAATCTATTGTAGTCCATAAACCTTTTAAAAGTTGAGCAAAAATTTGGAAAAAACTTTCTCCATTGATTTACCAACGATTGTTCAAGAACTGCTGTTGCTAATGGATTTTGAACTACAGATCTAAAAACTCGAGACTTGGAGCTACAATATTCTTTTTCGTTTTTCCCGATACGACCATTTCTCTCCGAGTTTCAGGTCTTTGAAAATCACGCTAAATATAAAGAGATATTCTAATGTCCTTTAATCTTTACGCGTAGTGTACATACAATGGAGTTCGCCTCGTAGGATATTTTTGAAATCATCGTTTTTGACGCTATTGCGACCGTTTTAATTCGACATTCGTTTCTCGTTTGCAATTTCAGACGATTTCGGTTGCATACAATCGCAATGGTTCAATCAAATGGAAAACCCCTACGTGGCGAACGAGAAAAACTATCGAAGAATATTGTATCCAGATTTGGACAAAATCGCATAAGCCGTTTGCGAGATACATCTGGCGCCGACTTTGAAAACTATGTTCCGAGATAATCGCGTTGGGAAAGTGGGAAAAGAGATGACGGGCTCAACCGCTGGACAGCTGCCGGATCTTTCGGTACATTCTTCGTATAATTTTGGCGATTGCGGAATCGCAACATGAAATGTTCACACAATATTCTTCGTACTTTAAATTATTACATTAAAAAAAAAGAGTCAAAATCGATTTTTCAAAAAGGGTACTTCCATGCTGTTTCGAAGGTTGACGGAAAAATCACTCGCAGGATAGAGATATTTTTTACCTTGCCGTTAATCAGCAATCCCAAGGCCATTGTTCCCTCCGAAGTACCCGCTGCTTCGTTAGCTGCAATCCTCGATTCTGCGCGCTGAATTCTTCCTTCGCACGTTACGTTTCGACTTTGAATTGCAGCCTTAGCAATGCGGTCCGCATTCTCGATCTCGCACGAGGATACACTTCGGGGCTCACAGGATGGACATTCTATTTTTATTTCGAAACCAAATCCACAGGTGGAGCTTTTCCTGATCGTAGTTGTCTGCCCGCAGTATTTACATTTCACGTGTTCACTGATAAACGAAAAAACAGTCACCAAATCGTATTCGAAATCGTGTTTGGCACTGTGTTCTAAATCGATTGATTTCCGAGGTTTTTTAGCAGAAGCGCTCACTTTGCCGTAATCTTTTTCTCATTCATGGCGATTCAACGGACGTTCTTTTTCCGAGGATTGTCTTTACGGATCTTAAACTTCGCTCTATTCAATCTTGAGATTCCACTTCCAGTTCATTTTATCGATTTCACTAACGATGCAAAGAATAGGAAGTACCGTTCACTCCTGTAGGATAAATAATAGATCGACGCTTCTAAACAACGCCGTGCCCCCGGAGTTATCCTACCCTTGCATTTGCCGCCTTTCACAGAATAAGAAAACTTCGTCAATATTGTGAAATTCTACATAAATTTTACACGCGATATTCTTTGAACTAGAAACTACGAGGAAAAAAATCAATTTTCCGTCAAATATACCCAGGCACCTCCTCTTAACCTACCGTCTGATTCGTATCGCGCGGATGTCTTGTCTGGCAGACGCGATAAGGGTACTCGAATCGTTTCGTTGACTCGGTTTCATAGCATCGTTCAACGAAGCTCGAGGGCAATTGACCGAAGGCGGGTCTTTCCCGATACTACGATCGGAGAACTAATTATACGGAGAACGGGGCGCGTTATGCCCTTGTGATTTGACTATTTTCAGACTTGAGAAGCAACCTGAACGCGCGGATAGCTTTCCATAACGGTTCTCAATGTCGGAAACCCTCGAGTCTCGACTGATTTCCAATCGCTGCGCTAAAATTATGCGGTGTACAAATAAACTCGTCCTACATCCTCGTCAAATTCCAGCTTCGCTCGACAGAAGCACAAATGCGCGTCAATTCCTCCCCAGAAAATCTTCTACACTTTTGACGATTCCGCTGCATCTCGCGAGCGCCCGCCGATTGCCGATTGCGATCCAAGGAGGTTCCTCTACGCCATGGCGTAGGGAACAGTCAACGAAAAAGTGCCGGCCCACTTTTTATTCGGAACATTTAGCAATGCTCCGGCCAATATCGACAACTGTACGTGTAATTTCTTCCAGGTGTCGGTATGGTAGATCGGTCGTCAAACGGTTATGTTTACGCGAATAGAGGATGTGTTTTAGTCAAATTCTCCAACTCTGGTTACTGTGTAAGACAAAATTTCTCATAACCGCCTTCATTTCGCATGAACTTCAATTTTTTCGTGGATAAACTCTTTTTAACGTTGTTCTGCGTTAAATATACCATGCAAATACGACACTTGTTGTGACGTATGCAGTTCAACGCAATCTATTACCTTGTAACAGTTTTGCCACCGAGGCACCCTTCGTTACCTACTGTTAGTTTCGTACTCGATCTGCAACTTGACAAACAAGCGATGCGTTGCCAAACTTCTTGAAACTTACGCGAAATCCGGTGTTCCGACCATTCAGCCAATTTGAACTATTAATCTCCTCCCAATAATCGTTGCCCCCACTTTTTGGATTGATCCGGAATCTTTGGAGTTTTTTTTTTATAAATTGAGCTTTTAATACGCGGTTCATCTAATCGAGAACTATTTTTAATATACTGCCCATTTCATAGAGGTAAAGGTCATTGAAAATATGTCTTAAAACTCCGCTGAACTACGATGCGTTTCAAAGGGGATATAGCTTGCTGCCTAAACAAGGGAATATTTCATTTCTAGATTTTTAGCTAATACTTATTATACTATAATAATCACTTATTATAATCACTCTGATAGTGGAACCACCTTAAATGCGAGAAAAAATCGCATCGATGGAATTTCGGATGTCGCAAACTTTTTCAAAGCGCTCATCAGCTAGCTAACCTTGCACCGAATCAAACGAACGACAACAGCCTGAAGGGCAAGATTCTCATTGTCGGTAGAGGAAAATGTCTCACCATGATGCAAAAATCCCGTTCCTTCGTCGATTTCGCGTTGCGGGGTTGAGCCTTGTTTTTTTTTCGAAATCGACGGCGCCCTCGTCTGCGGTCAATACACAGTCGTTTTTTTTAACCGCGTCACTCGATTACCAAGTTATTGTTCGTAATATGTACTTTACAACAACGGTGTGATCATGCTCCGGCAGCTCGTGATACTGACTGTCTTAAAATGGCGGAGATAATTGAATTTTTCGCAACATTTTTTGCTAGCGCAGTTGCTTGTCATTTTTTTTCGATACTCGATCAAAATTTTTGTTTTTCAGGCTCCAATCTCCGCACCTGCGCAGTTTTAATCATTGTAATTTAAAATTTACAAAGATTATGATTGCATTGAGAAATGAGTCGGAGATATAAATAACGAAGAAAAGAAATTATCTAATAAATAATAAAACGTTTATTTTCCTAACTTTTGAAAAAACTGTATTAATTACAATTTTATTGTCATTCCTTCATTTTTCATATTATTTCTCAATTATTGCTTTCGAGCGTGATTTATTTTTCATTGCGCCTGTTATCTCATACACAATATGCAGGGAAGGGAAGATGGTTCCAATCGGATGTCCCACGACACTTTTTTCCGTGGTAGTTTTCTGTGTCAACGGCATTTCAAAGAGGTCCGAATCAGAAGGAACGTTTTGCCATGTTTGGTGCAGCTACGTCGCTTGGTTTACCGAAGCTCGTATGATCGTCGAAGAACGTGAGACTAACAATTTTCGAAGCACGAAACGAGAGAACAACGAATAATTCGCGTACAATCGTAACGCGAAATATGATTCGAATTGAAAGGCGACCAGGGCTGAACGGTTGTCAGTCGACGACGTGCAGCAGGGAGTCGATTACGTTACCGATTCGTACGACCTGCTCGTCGTATCACGGATCAGTTTGAGGTTGATGGAGATCACCCCGGATCGAGGGAATGTCCAAAGCGAGGAAATCAGAGAGAACGGTTGGCAGTTCAAGGGGGATGAAAGATCAACGGGGGGATCGTCGTCGGAGACGCGAGGCGAGACTTTCCCGTTGACGAACGTGAGCGACGAGCGCGCAATCGTGTTCATTCAAGGAGTCACGTACCGCGTGCTACGGTGGTTCTCGAAACGAGAAATAAAATAAGCGAGGAGATAGAGTCAACAGCCGAAGAACCTCGAGAGGCGAAGGAGGGTAAGAGAACCACCAACGGCGCGGGGAACGTCTTAATTGCCGGGATGACAACGAGGTATTGCCACTCTCTCGGCACAGGTACCCCGCGCGTGAGTTGTCGCGGGCCTCGTCGCGTGCGAAACATCTCTCACCTCTTCGGCGAATGCTAACACCTCGCCGATGAAATAGGCGAAAGTAAACAAACTTCGTATTTCCATTCTCCTCGGTGGAACGAACTCTAAATTCCTATCGGATGTCCCGGCGACAGCGCATGGTATGTTCGTTAATTGGCGCCGGCCTTCGACGAATTTACACCGCTTTTCGATCCAAGTTGAAAACAAAAAAAGAAAGCAAAATAAATCAAGCGGATTCGGGGGTCAACAACCCTTTCGAGCCAGAGAAAATTTTAGTCGCGTGGATAAAACGGTAAGGTCGGGGCCGAACGTACTCCGCTTCGAAAGAAATGCGGAAGGCGATGCGCGGCTTGAAGTCTCGAAACTCGACGACGAAATGAAACTTGAAAGAGGACATTCGTGGCCTCGTCTATGATCTAATTTGTTGTCCTTCGAAGCGCTACCGATCCGTCGAATGCAATACAGCATGCCGAGGCATTCGGTATTTCGTTTAAGATCGAAGAGATTATTGAAAGCTAGGCGTTGCAAATTGAATTCAAGATAACGCAAACCTGTTTTGAGGGGTTACGGGTAGTCGGAAGGATGAACGATGACTATTTCGAGTAATTTTTTTTTGCAGTAGTTCAATATTTTGTGAAAACAATTATACAAGGTTATTATATTACGGTTTAACTTTATTTCACCAAAATTTGAAGAAACAAAGTATTATCGATCAACTTGTCGCCGTATTGGTTAGACGTCGTCATACTTTGCGGTGACCATTACAACATTTTACTGGGTCATCTAAAATCAATGGAACAATAATAAACAAGGTCAGTTTAATAGTTAACTTGGTGCGTGTTCGAAGGATTTTTGTTTTTGATTCAAATTTATCTGTTTTAGGAGCAATTAAGCGAAGCGTTTTTCTCGATAATTCGCGAATGAGCAATCAAAGCCAACCATTTCGTTTATTTCCAATAAAACAAAGCTTCGGTCGGGCCCTAGGTTGACTGATGACCTAATGATTTTTTGTCGTTGTTTCATTGATTTCAGATGATCCAGTAAAATGTTATGATTATTACCGCAACACGTGACCTGTGTGACGAGGTCCAACAAACATGGCGATAATTTGATCCGCAGTGAATATTTTTGTTTGAAATTATCGTGAACTAAAAGTAAGATGTATCATAGTAATTGTACATTATTTGTTTTATAACATAAGTTAAACTAATGCCAGCAAAATGATTTAAAATAGTCATTTTTGAAACCTCTGACTCCCCCTAACCCCTCAAAGATCAAAGAGATCACCGAAAGCTGGGCTTTTCATATTGAATTGAAAATAATGTAAACCCATTTTAGGCGTCCGTTTTCCGTTTGCATCGGGTATGACATACGAGGCATCGTCTCCGTCTATTAAATCGAAAAACACCCCATACCAAATCTAAACTCAGCGTTAAGGGAAAACAACGACAAAGGCATCATCCGAACCGTATCGTATTCGTATCTATCCGAATGAGCGTGAAAGAAAGAAAACGCCGAGCGTTGGACAACGTTTGGAAAGGGGAAATTGAAATTGTCGAAAATCGGTGAACGGTATCGAAGCGCGAAGGTGCAGGATCTCGTTGTTTCGCACCTCGCGCTGTCGGTTTGATGCACCGCTTCCCGTAGGGAGTGCCTTCCTCCGCGAGGCGGCAGTTGACGCGGGTCTTCGTATTTTTATTCCAGCACTCTACTCTCTCTCTCTCTCTCTCTCTCGCTCTGTATCTCCGATTTTACTCGAAAGCTTCGTTTTCTTCATTCACGCCGATGCTTTCTCGTTCCTCGACCTCCGACTCCGCTTCCCTCCGCGCGGCTAGGCGTTCCCGGCCACCCTCGCGCAACAACTTTCTCCGACGTTCGTAATGCAGGCGGTTTACGATTCACTGGATGAGCCGCGCGGCTGCAGGAACAGGACGCGAGATATTTCGGTTTAACGAGACGTTATAATGACCCAGTTACTCGCGCTATCCCGATACAAATTGCCGCCTCGTATCGCTGCGAATTCCTCGCGAGGCGACGAAAAAAAGTATCGAGTAAACGAGGAGCGACGGGAAAAATCGACCCGAGCCTAAAAGTCCTCTTTGTCATCGCGTTGAATGGCATCGCGATGACTCCATATATCCGCTGATTAATCAACTCCGTTCGCGTTAGCCGCTACGTACGGATTGCGATAAGAAAAACGCAGCAATACTAGGGATGCGCGAATGGGGTTCGAATCGGGTCGAATCGAATAGTGGAATTCTATTCGCAATTCGAATTTCGAATATTCGAATAATTCGAACCATTCGAATGACTCGAACCATTTGAATAATTTGAACTTTTCGAATAGTTTAAGTTATTCGAATTTTTTAAACAACTAAGTTTGTTATCAAATAATCAATTTAAAGGAAAAAGCCTGAAGATTCGTTCAAAATCGAGAACACGATGTTCTGCGGGCAAAATTCACTTTTTCAAAAGAGTTATCAATCGGAAGATTTTTCCAAGCTTTCACAGCTTTCCTCGTTAGCAAGAAAATACTTGCCAATCCCGTGCACTTCGGCAGAAAGTGAGAGATTATTCTCATCCGCAGGAGACATAGTCAATGAAAAAAGAATTTGGAATAAACTTGTCCTAATAAGATTATTATTTGAAACATGAAATCAATTCGCAACGAATATTCGCACGCCCCTAATCAATTCCTACCTACATGTACACTATTACCCGCTCGATATTACAATTTTGAAAAAGTCGTTACGTCGAACCGTGCGGTGCATGAGATATAGCATTCACGATCAATGCACCAACAATGTTTGGGGGAAAAAACTCAACGCGAATTGAAAAACTTCTCGGATCGTTTCTGTTGACCTATTGTTCGAGCGCCGAATCTGATGGGAAGATTTTGGTCGAAAAATTGATCGTTTTCGAGATATTCGCGAGAAAATAAAACACTCGGCGATCTTTGGATTGGTTAATCGGGTCACCGGCAATCGGACGAGTGGGAGACCCTCGCACGTTATCATTGGAAATACCGATATGAGCGTACAAAAGTAAATTGAGGATGTAGGAATTCTGTTGAAATTCGAAGTTCGGATCCTACATTCGGCGTCAGCGGCTTGAGAAACCTCGAGTTGCAAAATTTCCAGCGACGCGTCAGGTTCGGATGGGACGAAGTATAAAAATAATACTTGGAAAGATGAAAAATAGAATACTGACACGGGTTGGATTCGGGCTATATATCTATATAAAAATACAACTCGAAGAGAAGTGACCAGAATATCGGGGAACGAGAGACAAAAAAAAGTTTGGAGAGACGTAATAAAAGCTGAGAGATTTGCAAATGCAATGATGTAATATATTTTGTCAGCGATGGCGTAAACGACGGCGTCGTTCGCTCGCCACAGGGCGATCAGACGCGCGGAATAATTCTCCACGCCAGAGGCTGGCTCGCAGGCCAACGTAAGAGTCACTCCGCTGAGTTGGCTGCTGGCGACGAATTCGTCAAAGATAACGACGTCAAAATCGCGCGCCTCGCGAATGAATTCAGCGAGGGAGAAAACCGATCGGAGATCACGAGGCGTAGAAAAGTTCCGGACTTTGCATCTCGACTCTCTGCTCCTCCGACGAAACAGCCAGAGTTTGTCATCCCAAAGCTCGGCAACGCCCCCTTTCAATCGTTCCGCGAGTTTCTATTTTCACGTGGTTCTTCAGATTTGACATCTCCGCGCTGCACTTTTCCGTCGCGATCTCTTTTTTTCTCTCCTCGATTCGGTTCCAGTAGTATTTTTTATCGTTCGCACGGGCTGCGCGAAGGGTGAGGATTAATTCGGTTTTGACAATAATTTTAATGCGAGCATCTCCCACGATTCACGGCTGCTCAATTTACGGTCGCGATAAAAGAAGGAGACAGGAAGAAGCTTTCCGCGAAACGTAGAGAGCAAGTGGAACGTCGACGGAAGAAACGCAGGGCTGCCAAAGGGATTTTCAGTCGAGTGTTGTCGCCGGTTCGTGGGGTGGATAAACAAAGTTCATTTCCGAACGACCCAGATTTTTAGCCAACTTTTCCGAACGTTTGGCACATCTACGGATGTGGATCAGATCCAGATACCCTTCCGATCGTTTTCCGCTCTTTCTTTTTTTCATGGACGGGTAAACAAGTATCCGAACACGACGGCCCGCAGTTTTTTCATTACACAGGCGAAAACGAACTTCCACGAAAATATCAGTAACACGCGACGCGAGGACGAATATCGCGCAATTTTTACAATTAACGACGATGCATCGTATCCATTTTTGAGTACAGATCTTCAGATGTATGCTCATTTTTCGGAAAACTAGAATATATATTCACTCGACTTGAGTCTGTTTGAGGTGTTCCCCGCAGCGATAATAGAAACGACGAAGATATAATTGTAATCCGTGAAACAGAGAAGATACGTCCGTACTCAAAAATTCGTACTTATTGGTGAAGGGGGAGAAGAAAAAATAATAAAATAAAACGTACCCGTGCATCATTTGCGAGTTGCAAGAAAAATATATCACGAGCAATATTATTTATGCGCCAGATTTCCGTTGGCGAAATCACTGATTCTCTAAACGAATTTTTCAAGTTAGTAACGCGAGTCCCCTTTCTTCACATATGCGAAAGACTAGCGCAACAAACTTTTCGAAGTCAACGTGGCACGTATTCGCGGTGAAAACAAAAATCAATGGAAGCTGTGGTGTTAAAATTTAAAGATTTCGTCGTCCAGCATTTGTTCGAAAGAACGACGACTCAGCTACGTTTAATAAATTCCGAGAAGATTACCGAGTTTTGCCGGTTTGATGCATTGGTTTTCCTCATTTTTCACGCATCAAGGAGAAAGACTTTGAATAACGTTCGTTATTCCTTTTTCCTTTTTCCCAACACAGATATTTGTCGCCGTCCGTCATGGTTCCAAGTGCCATCGGATGCTCGGCTCAACTGACCAAACAAAGGATTTGAAACAGCCTGTATAAATAGTCTTCCGATGTGCGGCACGATTATATTTAGACGTAAGCCAATTGGATTCGAAATTTCGAAAGTTCTTTCCGCTACCGCAAAAATACGAGGTAATCGTTTTACAAGTTTCGTCGTTCAACCAGACAATCGAAAACGAAGGTTGCCGAATATTTGACAAAATATATCGGGATAAAAACCGATACAGGGGGATATTCGCAAAGAAGTTTTCAATAATTACACAGATCCGCGAAATAATTTTTCCCGAAAGATGGGTTATCGAAGTGTTAACGTTTGTGATAGTGGTCCTAAACGTAATCTAAAGCTATTTACGGGAGTAATACACCAAGTCAAGTTCAGTAGATACAAATTCCAGTATGTCCGAATGAATGTATGAATGAAAAGTCTGTGATTATCAAAATGAAACCGTGAATGGCGAATTTTGAAAAATTATATCATCCAAATAAAAACAAACTGATACGTCTGCGTCAGTACCTATATAAAAAAATACAACGTATCTCTGATAATAAAAAAGTCCGAGGTCTAGCAGCGTCTGCATTCTTTTTTGACTCGCACGAAAGAGAGATGGATGTATCCTACTTGCTGCGAGGATATCGAAGACAGTTGAATTAATTCGTCCTTGCACAATTAACATCAAAGTAATGATTAATCTCTTGAAATATTGGAAAATAATTTGATCATTCTAGTATTATTTTCATGTTAAATATTTTGGAAACGGTGCGTAGGTACTGGTAAAAGTGAAGAACAAAAACTGTGACGCGATATGTTAAAATGGAGTTTATATTTGGAACGAGCGAGTCAATATCTGTATGTTCCACGTGACAGTATTCAAAAAACTCTTACATCGCAGACCCGTGTTAGCCATCGTACATCGCCGATTGTGTCACGTGTCGTAATTTGGCAACGAAGCTGCCGTGACGTAACTGTACGAGGAATGCAAATTCTTATACGCGCGTATGAAACAGTCTCTTATATTCGTCACTGCTAGGTACCGACTGCATGCTCGGTATGCTGAGCATTGTACGATACGTTCCGTAGTATTACCGGTGTTGGCACTTCCACGTCGCGCTTGTATTTTAACACTGTAGAGAAGTCACACGCTATCGACACGAGAAGGCGAGGTAATATGGTAAGATCATCAGTTCGAATCGAGCACGCTATTCTAAAGGGAACTCTGCTGCTCGCTCTCCTTCAATTTTTTTAAAGCAATTCCTTTCTCATTCAAAATAGGTTTCATACTTCGTCACGTTCCCCTGAAAATCGCAAGTGCAGAGATTTTGGAACGGCATTCAACAACTTGTCGAGATGATCGTACGATCTGTGAGATTCAATGTTTGCGTCATCGTCTCGTGAAACACCCGTGCCTCCCGAGCGCCCTTGAACACCTCGAGTAGGTACGTATAAAAATAAGATTTTACAAAAGCGTTCTCGGCAATCGTGTTTTTTTTTTGTTAAATTTCTGTCGACCAAAAGTCGTTGCTTCGATCTACGTATCTGAAACAAGCTGCGTCGTACTGGAGTGAACTAAAAAATACTCGAAGTGTATATAAAGATATTGGAAGTATAAATATTTCGCGAACTTATCCAATGTTTGCAAATTTTTCAAATTACGATTCGTTTCCTTGCGTGCGTACGGAATCGTTACATGAGGCCGCAGTTGAAATCACGTATCAAGTATTTTAAGCAAACCTCTGCGTACCGATCGTTCCGTTTCTTATAAAATTTTAGATGGCCAGTTCGTTTTTTCTTTTTTGTCTCCGTTCGTATTTATAAATCTCGCGCGGTTGATTCGTCGTTTTCCTCGATTTTCACGAATGCCAATTATATTTCGTTCGCCTGACGTGAAAAAATGTTGGACGAAAATGCTCGTGGAACGGGCGTTGGAGAAATTCGATCTAGATCAGGGGACGAAAATTCAGGCGTGAAGAGAATCGGCTCGAGGCTTTGAGAAATTGGCATCGTTGGTAGAAATGAACCAATAAAATGTGGCTGTGGCCATGAATTGAGCATAGTTGAAATTAAATTGATGTATTAAACTGTAGTTTCAGCGGTGTGGATCGTATACACGCGTTGCAGAGTTTCTCTTTTTCGACGGCGGCCGATAACTGCCGCGTTAAATTTCGAATGTCGAAAAGTTGGCGACGAAACGGATTGAAATGAATCGCCACGTCGAAGGATTTGGAATGAAAAGGCGTCTCGCGCCATTTTTCGTAGCTATCCGACAGCAACGACGACAAATTTGCTGGTACGAGCACGAATCTTAGAGGGCGAGGGGACGAAGCGACGAGCGTGGGCCTCTTTTTTCTTTTGTTCCGCATTTTTTCCCTCCTCTCTTTTCCTGCTATTCGCACATCGCCGGAAATCAAGCTGTAAAAGTACGCGCGTGACGCGGGACAGCTTAGCTGAATCAACGAACAGTTTTAAAATTATATGCACAGAGGTCTTCGAACCGGGCTCCATCCTTAATCTTTCCGCGGCGCGTTTCCCCGCTTTTTTTCTTGCATTTCTCGTTACGCGATTCTCTTACTTCGCTACCTCCCGGCTACAAATTGACGTTGGGTTTTTGTACAGTTCACTGTTGGGTCAACGCATTTGCTTGTTGGGTCCTTATCGGGCTTCCCCGTCAGGTTCTTATAGGGTGTGGGACGATCTTATAGGATTTTCATTGGGTTCTGTCAGGTTTCGCCTTGAGTAAGCCCAATTTTTTGCTGGGTTCCTATCGGGCTACCCCAACCGGTCCTACCATTAACCGACTGAAATCAGTAGCGTTGCATGGATTTGTGTTGGGAATTTTTCCGAACGTTATAATAATGGGAAAAATCGGGAATGAGTTGCTACTGGCGGATTGATGGGGTTCGCAGAGCCCATTGTTCATTGTCACTGTGCCTAACCTCAAAATCACTGTCCCTGTGCCTGACCTCAAAATCATTGTCACTGTGCCTAGCCCCAACATTTTCCGGTCTTTCATCATTCGAGTGTTCTTCGGTCTGCCAATTAGACGTTTCAATTGGCAAGCGATTGTTTTTTTGCCGATAAATCGCGAAGGGCACGATATTTTCTTGCTCGTAATCGAGTTAAACCTTCGCTTCGCCTGGCTCTCAACATTTTATGCGTATACCGATTCTCTATCTTCCGCTATATGCTGTTTCAAGTTTTCATCCTAGCTCCCTCCGGTACACGGATAGGTAAGGTGACATTTTAAGGTATTGTTTAATTTTTAAACAAAATCAAACGAAAAATCAAGTTCCGAATAAAAATAAAAAACATTCCGAATAAAACAATGAGAAAAGTTCTAGAGTAAAAAAAATTCGTGAGATCCACTTATCATTGCAGTATGTATCAAAAATGTATTTGTATATCTATTTATTATTGCGAAGTATAAGGTTTATACGTTCACCTATGACTCGCGTGGTTACCCCTAAATAAAGATTGTTGGGACCTTACATCATTACCTTATCCAAACCCCAGATGGGAGAACCCTGTTGAAACGTTATAACGGCGTTATCGGTCATTCCCATCGCAGGTTTGTCCCAATATTATCTTCATCGACACTTTGAGAGGACCTCGAAAATGATGCATTTTTCGCAGGTTGAATTATAAGATTTTCGTGGGATGGAAAAAGCTTCACTGTGAATCATAACAAACACAGCAACTACCCATTCGAATATCATCCTCGTATTGGTCAAACTTTTTCTTTTTGCCCGATTTCTAGCGTTCAGCGATCGACGGTAACAACGCGCATTGTCATGGGAAACTCGGGTGCGTGTTTATATCCGGACTAGCAAGCCAGATGCGGTGCAGTTGTAATGATCAGCCCCGAGCATTCGACCACTTCATTTACAAGACTGTCCGTAGTTGCGACTCGGACGAGGACACGCATCTTCCGAGTTTTCGTTTCAGCTTGTCATCGTTTCGTAATTTTGGAATCATTTACTGTGGGATGAATCATCGAATCGGTGCGGTGCGGGTTATTGGAAATGCGGCGATGACAGGCCAGAGGAGGCGAGACCTTCCTTCCTGTGTATGAAAATCTCAAGAGGAACTCAAAGCTACGAATATATATTCCAATTTCAAGTCCACTTGGGATTATAATTGTTCACTTGTTTTTCATTCTGGAATACTCGAATTGAAAATCTTAAGAGAATGGAGAAAAGCAGACGAAAACATCAACTTTCGTTTTGAGAGTATCCAGATCGAAATTCGCCAACCGTGATTGAAGAGCAATTTCTTTGTTTCACAAAAGCTAGTATTGTCCGCAAGTTTATCGACCCGAAGCTCATTTGAGAAACGAAGCAACGAGTGTCGCGTAAATTACAATATAATTAAGAGTCACGAACGAATGAAATTGTAAGGACAACAATTGCATAAATAGAAATGCGCCAGATACTTTGAAGTGAAACTTTAATCGAGCCAAATAGTAATCTTGTCTTTATTTCTATAAATTCGATGATTTTCTACGAACTTTCAGCTGGAAATTTCATTTGAAATTTGTTGATTCAGGGTTTAATGGCATTGTTCGTCGCTGTTTCGAATTTTTTTCTTCGAGGGAGCCTGATATCTTGTCTCGCACATCACAGCATCGACATTTTCATCGGACCGAGGGTTGTCGTTTTTTCTACGGATCGGTATCGCTGCTGCGTCGAACAATATCTCCACGATGTTATGAAAATAACAGCAGGAAATTTTGTAACGCCGATTTTCGCGTAGCGGGCAAAATTCTTAGGTTCTTGCGCGCATCTTACGTACTCGATAAAAGAACGGAATTAAAAAACCATACGCTTCGCGTCATCCGTATCTACATTTTGTTTCGATTATGCACAAAATATTACAGAGTCGTATTTAACTGAAAAAAAGCACAACATCAAAATCGTGGAAGTTTGTTTAACTTCACTCGACGTCCATTTTACTTTCATCCACACCTCGTGCTAAGAAAAACAAACGAATAGTTGCTCTCGGACTACCGTCGTGCCCGGCCGCTGGCATTGAAAAATTGACGCGTACGTCGATAAGCGATGCGATATGCTTTGCATAATTTTCCTCTCTCTATGGAATATCAACCAGAGCTGACGATCCGTTACCAATCGTTTTATCGATTAAAGAGCGGAATGGAAATGAACCTGAAAATCGAGCATTTCGACATTTTGCGTCATCGTTACGCGTGTGAACCTGGCATCTCAAATGTTAACACCTCACAAATCAACTTCACATTTACTTACATCCAGCGTATTTCTACAGTTCCAGATTGGTTTTAGCGATAGTTCAGTCGATCAAGTTATTTAAATCACGTCTCGAAGAATCGAAATGCAAACTTTGTATACCACATGACAGCATCTCGTGGAACTTCGAATATTAGGGCATGGAAGAACAAGGTACTGGAAAGTTGTGTCATTAGTTTTACCGATGAAACCAATAAAAAAGTGTTGCATTGGTACATAAACCACATAACCCGTCCCAATATCGTATCTTACGGCTTGTTAGGGTATTTTTATGCCATTTTTCGAGTTTTTGGACGATAATGGGAATCGGAACGCTATTGGACTTTGCCGAACACTCAATAGTGAAATGAATAAGTAATACCTACGGCATAACATCTCAATTAATGAAACGCGACATGCTGATGTAAAACTCCGCGTACGATCGTGAGATACTAGTGCATCAGCATGAGTTCTGGATTCCTTTCTAGTCGTACGCTGTAATTCTGATACTCCACCATAGACTCGAGAACCGTGTTGGCCTCTAGCAATTTTTTAATAGCTATTAACAATTTGCATTTCCGTCCCGGATATAAGATGGTAAGATGCTAGTTCGTCCGCGTGAGTTTTGGGAGATGGATATAGTTCTGATACTCCATGTTTATGAAAAATGAATGATTGAAGGAGAAAATTGAGACAAATTGAGGTGGCGTTTTTTACCGAGTAGAATGTTAGAAAAAAACATGAAATCATTTTGCGATGGTCGGGGTTTAATACTGGTCGAGTTGACGTGGAATGCCCCATATATTTTTGAGCAGTAAGACGCGATACTGGAACGGGTGGTGTGGCTTACGTAACAATGCAATATCCTTGTAATGGTTTTATCGGGAGAACTATTTACAAGGTAGAACTTTCCGGTACCTTGTCTTTCCGTGTCTTGATATACGGAATTCGATGAGATGCTGTCATGTGGTACGCGAAGTTTCCATCTCATTTTTGCAAAACATGATCTAAATTACTTAATCGACCGAACTATCGTCTAAAACTATACAAATATACCGGATGTAAGTAAAATCTAGTTTATTTGTGAGATGCTAACATTCGAGATGCTAGATTCGCGCACGTGACACCGTTCACCCGACGATTTTCAGCCTGAAGGACTCGCGAGATCATCAGCCAAAATCTCGCACGTCCCTAGATGCGATATCGCGCGTGACGCAACTTTGGTACTCAGATGCGCGCGTGATTGCGGGAACCTACTCGTCGTGTTACGTGGGTGGATACACGCGCGAGGATAAAGGCAAGGGAATGAAAAATATCATCGGTACAAGAGCGGCGACTGGGCGAGCGAGACGAAGGGAAGTCTCGACGATCGTACATTTCAGCTCGGTATTGGACGTATCGCGGGGACACGGAGATGCGATGCGGTTCGCGGTGATTCGCGCTATACAGCGCGTTGCGTAACCCGTTATTGGGCGCGCCTGCGGCAGTGAAATTTCTCACACGCGGAGATATCAAGAGTCTCGATGCATGTAAAATTGCGTAGGACGGGTGACTCACCTAGTCCAGAAATACGAACGCCTCGGTCAGCCGCATTCACAACCAACAAGACGAGCGCGCTCCAACCGTCCTCGCCCAGGCCACGGATTCGAGTATTCGCTGTCCAGCGACGAGTGACGGAGACGTGCGAAATCCCGAAGCAAAAAAAAGTGCAAAAAAACAGAAACCGAGGCGAAATTATTCCACGGATGCAAAATTAAGTCTCGTGGTCGAAGAAATCGACGCTAGACGATTCGTGCGACGCAATGCTTGGCGATTAGTCTAAAGGCTGACTACACAAAAATGCACGCATAAGGTACATGGAAAATTTAATGAGGTTCGATTGGTACCTCTGAACAGTGAACGACTAGTCTGCCAGCACGCTTAGGAAGATTAAGGCGGGCGGGGTGCCGGTTATCAAAATCGCCAAATTTTATAAAGAAAAAATGATTATACTCATGGATAAAGACTAGTACAATGTTGAGTATTCTCGCAAAAAAACATGCAATCTTATCGTCAGACGATTGCCTGGAAGAGAAAGGTCCGGTAGACAGCAGCAGAGCGGCGTAATTCTTAGTGAAAAATATGACACGCCTCGAGACTGCAAATTATCGATTACGATTGATAAACTGTCAACCAAGCTAACTGGAAAACCTCGGACGAACATACGGAAGAAAACATCGAGGCAGACGGCGATGAAGAGCGCGGTTTCGATCGCGCTTATTGAGTTAGATCGGTACGATGCGTTACTCTGATGTGCTTAATTTGTCATTTATATGAATATATTACGTATATCAGTGCTAGAAAACATGTTTAATGTACTAATAATTCTGTTATTGGCTAAAGAAGACTATACAAAGTGCTGATTTATGCAGTTTCACTGTTTTCATTGGATTCGTCGTACTGCATGTCATCTTGGCTTTCCCAATCAATGTCATCGTCGGATTCGCCTTCTTTTTCATCCGAAAACGGCATTGAGGATAAAAATGACTGTAATAATTGTAAAATTAAAAGCGGATGCAAAGATTATATCTTCGGTTTGTTCTGGATCAATAAGAACTTCTTTGACACTAGATGGTATCTGAAGTCCATCGAATCATTGGAATTGGTATTGGGAGTTGATTTTCCTCCATCCACAGTTCTCTGGTACCAAAGACGACGGGAGTTTCTCGATATTCACATTAAGAGGCTTAATTTTACTATCGCTGTTACGGTTACAAAGTACACACGTTTGCTACGAACTCATTTTGTGAATAGTTCACTAATAATAATACCGATAATAATTCACTGATAATTATAAAATGTAAAAAACACTGATTTTAGAAACCGCGTCCGGAAAATCAAATTCGGACGTTGGAAGTTGGCAAAATTTCACGATATAAGTCTGTTCGCTGTCGAGGATTCAAATATGTTGACTCCTAGTCTCGTAAACACGACATCGAATAGTCCTTACTATACAGATGTGTCTCGGTCGTTAAATTTTCAAATATAACTTTCGAATCTTCCAATCTTTTGGAATTTCAATATGTCACCTAAAATTGTGTAGAAAAATGTTCACTCGTAGTTTTTAACTGCTAATAAAAAATCTTATGAGATATGTTACGGGGAGAAAATTTTGATTCAATTTGATACATAAATTGTTTATTTCATTTTCATTAGAAACAAAATAAAAACAAACCGAGTACATTAGTGCAAGAAATACATAATCTTATAAATGACAAAATAGCACATCGAAGTAACGCATTATACGGAGCTAACTCAACAAGCGCGATCGAGACCGCGCTCTTTATCGCCGTCTGCCTCGATGTGGTCTTCCGTACTTTCATTTGCCATTTTCCAGATAGCTTAGTTGATAGTTTATCAATCATAATCAATAATTTCCACTCGTGAGGTGTGTCATTTTTTTTCACTAAAATTTATGCCACTTGCTGCTGTCTGCCGTACCTTTCTCCCCTGCAGAAAATCGCTGATAAATCAAATAGCGTGCCGGAACGTAGCAAGCGAAATGCAATGTTACAGTTTACGCTCTAAAAAAGTGCCAAACAGATACTAATTTTAGAAATTAATTCACGATTCCAACTATTACACAGGTCTGCGGAATAGTTTTGTTTCCGAAAGTTATGGTACTGAAGCGTTAATGTTTGTAATAGTGCCCCTAAGCGTAATCTAAACGTCACGTCACGTTTCGTACATACAGGATTCAGTATTTCTGAATGAAAAATCTGTGATTACTCAATTGGTATCATATGTTGTAGTTTTTTTTTTAAATTACTCTATTAGAATGAAAATTAAGTAACATGCCTGTGTCAATATAAATAAATATAACGTATCTCGAACAGAAGAAGATGTCTGCGGTCGAGTTGTGCGCGCATCCTTTTTTAGCTTGGATTAGAGAGAGATGGATATATCCTACTTGTCGCAGAGTAATCAAAGACAGCTAAATAAATTCAACTTTGTTACCACAGTTAACGTGAAAAAAATGCTTAAACTTATAAAATATTGAAAAACAATATGATCATTTCATGATCATTTTTAGGTAGTGAGAGCAAAGAAAAACCGTGACGCAGTATGTTAAAATGGAGTTTATATTTGGCACGAGCAAGTAATAAATGATTATATTATAAATCTGTAAGTTCCATGTGAGAGTATTAAAGAAACTTTTTCATCGCAAACCTGCGTTATTTTTCCAAACCACTGTAGTATAGATTGGCTCGCAACACTATTGGAAATATGATCGTTGTGATTGTTGCGAGTTCGATGTATTTAGCACAGCAAAGGCCACTTTATCTTCCACGAGCAACAGCTAACACGCAGATTACGCAGGACCACAAACCTAATCGGCCAATCAATACGGACCAGCCTCGGTGTACCGCATGTTTCAGAGGACGCTGGATTCGAATCTGGTGTCCGTTGGACCCCGTCAGGTCACGGTCAAGGGCATTCCAAGGTCAAATGGAGAGACCTCGAAAACATATGATAAACGCTATTTCACGCGTTTCCATAGCATTTCCTCCATTTGACCTTGGAATGCCCTTGACTGTGACCTGGATAGGGGCAAACGTGTACCGAATTCGATTTCAGCATCCTCGGAAACATAAGGTACACGGAGTCTTGTCCGGGCTGCTTGATTGATTACGTTCGCGATCCTGTGTTATTTGCAGATCGATGCTCGAATGTTTCTCCGCGCGCTCGCGGTACGTAAAAAGAATATCATCGAATTTCTAAGAAGCGATGACGAGTCTGAATTACCAAGAATAAGTTCTAACATCCGAAGACGCGCGATAGATTTCCTTCGGTCGGTGACTTAGAACCGCCGTACTGCAGGATACGATAAGCCGTTTAGAGATTTGTTACCATTGCATACCATAAATCTCGATCGGAGGATCGATTTGTATATTTTTGAAAAAAAAAGATCGTTACATCTGCAATCCACTTTCCTTCGTATTTTTTCAGTACGATTGTGTTTACACGGAACGCATAGCAGTTGGCTGGGAAGAAGCGGCGTGTTATACTTGCAAACATCGAGTACGAGACAGAGATATGAATAATAACATATACAATCGCATGTAGCTGCGTCCTGTATACAAGCGTCGATGTAATGCCATGTAAGTAAATGCAGCGATGATTCATACGAGGAGGAGCTGGTCGGTGGTATTCGGAACGGCCGAGCGATACACGGACCGCCCAATTATCCCTAGGTCAGGCTACTGTCGCTCTTTCACACCTCGCGTGCATTAATCGCGCCTGATTACGAGACACGTGCGAGTCGCATAAAATCACGACCGGTACATCGTGACTTACCTATACACGGTGGTCGCTCACCGCAATCATTAGCGGTTACAAATTTGTCGGATGGGACTCCTCGAAGGGGTGTCGCGTCGGTCCCTTCGCCCAGAGGTACTCAACTCGCATTTCTCTCACCTTCGCCGAAACTCACTCGCATCCGCATCTCGTACGTTCCTCGCCGACGAGCGACTGGTTCGTCGATACCCTCGTCGATACGCAGAGAAGGTTTTCGGAGCAAGGTGGTAACGTTGCTGATCAATAAAATAGAATCATTAGCCGTTTGTGTAAAATAGAAGCTTCCGATGATGAATTGTCGGCTGCATAAAAGTGAGGGACAACCGGGTATTGAAAGCTATCGCGAAACGTTGCTTGGATCTATCGATAAATGATTTTCAAATGTAAAGAGGAGAACTCAATAGGACTGCTTTGAAGGGAAAAAAACGCCCCCTCCTCGTCAGCTTATCCGATACCTGAATTTTTCCATAAGCAAGTCTACACGGACGTGCCATTTTTATTACTTGTTTGCAAATAAAACGATTTAGATACTTCGAGGGGTGAACACGATATTTCGTTACCATTCAAGACACAGTACGGAGAAAAAAAAATTATACAACCGATTGTCGCGAGATCTCGGTTCTAACGTTTTTTCTGAATTTTTGACGCGTCTGAGCCATCGCGGGTCATAAAAAGCACGTCCGATCGAACAAAATGGACCAGGTCTGGTCTCTAAAAGTATCTCGAATGGAATAGAGACGAGGGAAATAGCCGAAGATACGATAAAGACACGTCGAAAAAGCGAAAATATCGACAGATTTCGATGCAACTTCGGAACGAACAAAGATCCGATCAGCGAGCAATGCAAATACAAATGTATGGAAAACGTGAATCCTAGATCCAATTCGTAAACGAAGATCGTACGAATAACTGAGAAATGAGACGGATAATCGTAACCCACGATAAACAAATTTCGTTGTTCTCCTCATAATTTTGCTGAACTCACATTTATCACGAGGTGGTGACGCGTCTCGGCTCGGCTTGTTAGAATTAGAACGATGGTCGAATAATTTCGCGAACGCTCGTAATTATATTTGCGGTAGGCCGACGTTGAATAACGCGATGAAGTTGACGAGCGGGGATCGTCCGTGATCTATCGCGTCGTACCATCGAGTCGAGGTATCCGCGCCGAGGTAATAAGTCATCGTAAAGTTCGGACCGCGAAGGCTCGACCGCGCGACGGAGAGTGAATATTTCTGCAACGCGTAACCTTTTTCCAATTTTTCACCCCGCGCATGCCGAGCGTTACGTAAACGTTATGCAGTTTCCCCGTAAACAATATGTTTCGCTGACATCAGATAAATCCAGCCTAAAATAACAAAGCAACAGTTGACGTCCGCCGCCGTCGCCGTCGCGTTGACAGAAACGAGCCGCTGGAAACCGCCGGCATCCCCAACCGTGCCAAGCATTTGTCAATTATTTTATTTTTCATGCGCCTATAAATACTCCCGCGTACCTGCTAATGTTACGCGCGACACGCGACAATGATCCCGCGGCTTATCGTTAGTCATTCGCGTGCGCGACATTATCTTATATCGCTGTCCGGCAACGAGACTCGCTTCGACTGACGCGAAAGGCTCGCTGCTTACCCGCTTCGGCTGACAACGAGCGTACTAATCCGAGAAAATTCGGATCGCGAAACGCTAGAAGCTTTTGTTCGCTTTCTGTTCGTGTTTTTGCGGCTTTCGAAAATTCGCGAGAATCGAAAACGTTGATTTGTTCGAAAGACCGCGCGCGCGAACCAGCCGTGGAAAAATTCCGCGGGCTGGTCTTTTTATTCGTCTTTTTTTCCAAAACAAAATTTCGTTGATTTATCGCGATTCGGTTTCGCTTCGGTCGCGAATCTCGGCTGCGGCGAAGATCGCCGGCCAACGGGAGGACTGAGACAAATTATAACTCGGTTTCTGTATTACGGCATGAATTATTTGTTGTCGGTAGTCGCACACTTTCGCGCTACCGAGCAGTATTTATACGCGCGATACAGCTTTGATTCTTTTACGAACAGACGATTGATTTACTCCGTGCTACGTGCGTCCGATTAAAAGGGGAGGAAAAAAATCGGAGAACACGTCGTTGCCCGAGGTTGAAATTTCGCGTGAAAAATCTCCGTCGAATTGAAAATTATTCGCCCGAGATTTTCGAACATGCTCGGAACAACTGCGAGGTTTTTTCTATGTTCGCCGAAACCACGAGTCCTCGTGCCAATATCGATTGCTCTCCACAAATAACGGAGACAACGCGTTGTTCAATTTGTACAAACGTCGGGAAAGTCCAGATTTATTGACTTTTTAACCGTATTTATATGGGTGGTTGTTCAAAAATTGGGAGACTCGACATCTTCGGTCGATAGATTAGAAAATTTATATAAAATATTATATTATAATATTTTACGTAACTGAGCCTCGTTTATTGTTTCGCCTAATTTGAATTACTTTTTCCATACGCAAGTTCGTAAAAGCACAAAATATATCCTCAACGCGTCGGTTCTTTGGCGTGTGCGAATTCCAAAAATTCGGAATCGAGTGATTGTATTTTTATGTTTTCAATTTATTACAAATCTTATTCCGTCACTACACTGTCCAACACAATTGATAATATATTTGGTAAATCTCACGGTAAACAATTAACAAACGCGTCATTTTCACGGCATAAGTCGTTATTTCCTAACTTATCAGTGCATCATTTTGATTTGTATGTAGATAGTCGACTAACATTTCGTACACGTGGCATCCTAATAATTGAAAATACCGGTACAAATTTTAGTTTCGATTATAACCTCAAATTTATGTCCGATTCATCGGTACCTTGTCGTCGGTCCCATGTCTGGTATTGTGCCAGGGGACTGACGTGTTACCAGGGTATTGATGTTGTTCATTTCAGAGGCTTTTTGACTCAAGTGATGTAGTGCGTAAAGCATTTGTTTTACAAATTTCAGATTAAAATATCGAGGCACCGCTGGAAAAACACAAACATTGGATAGAAAGGAAATGTTAACGAAGAGAAAAGAAGTCAAAATGGCTTGCTGGGCCAGAATTAAATGTGGCCCAATTGAATGTGCCGCGTTCAAGGAAAAACAAAGATCGTAATATTAAAAAAAAAACGAGAGAACCTTTGTTGAACGAATGGCGCATCGGGTACCACGAATGACTAGAAAGAAGTGGAATGAATATTCACCTAACTATAGGCAAAAGAATACATTGAACAGAGACGTGAGTAATTTTGTACGTCAGAATACACACTTGACCAGTGACGGTGTAAGGCCCTCAATAGTTCGTGAACAAAGTAGACCGATCATTCACCAAGACCGAAGAGCACAGGAAGCCAAAAGGAGCAGTCAATAACGGTCGAATAAAACAAATGAATGCCATCATTTCAATACTTGAAACAAAACTAAGAATTGTCGGGAAAACATCAAAAACGAGAATTAAAGAAATGAGCAAAGATTTAACGAAAAGACAAGAATTAGTAAAAAAAAAGGCCCCTTTCGGTGAAGTCATAAAAATTCAACCAGAATGCAACTACCCGAAAATAAAGGTCACGGAGAAAAAACAAAATGTAAACAAGTTAGATCTGAAAGTATAGCAGACAAATACAAACTTTGGAGAATTGAGAGGAAAGCAGTGACAAAATCAATGAAAACACGTGGCAAAATACAATTGCAAAAATATATCCAAGATTTTTTAGATGATGATGCCAATACTTGCTTAGCAGCCAGAAATGAACGGTTTCGCACTCGAGGCAAATTAAAAAACAGAAGCGATACTCGCTTGATAATTTGAAAAATCTTTACGCGAAGTTTTTGAAAACTGTTCCATTTATAATCAGCGCTGCCCTATTAGCTCGATTACGACCATTTTGAATCCTACTTTGTCAAACCGTGATACCTCTGCTTGCACGATTCGCGAAAACAAGGATCTCAAACTTGGTGCTCTCAAAAATGAAAATTCCTCGGCAGTGAGTGGTCATGAAAGTATGTTGGAAATGCTTTGTTGCGATCGATACTCAGAAAGATATCTAGAGAGAACGTGCGAAAGCTGTTCCTTAAAAACTTCAATTTGCACAAAATTCGATATTCCAAGGCCAATCTGAGCGAAGCAGTGGATAAGAAAAAAGGAGTCCATAATTGATCTCAGGACAAAGAAAGTACGGTTTGTTGCCAAGTTCAGATGAGAAAAGTAAAAAATCATACCGAGAATTCTTATGATAAATCTTGAAGCCGATATGAAGATTTTTGTCGGCCATACTCTTTACACCATTGCACCGCCAATGCAATGTGATTAAACAACCGAGGAAGTCTTTATCCGAAAAAGATCCCACAGTGGATATGGATTTGTCAGAGAATTTGTGCCATGTAAACAGTAAAAATTGTCCGTCAAATTTAACAGTCGATTTTTTTCGCACAAAATTAGTTTTAATTCAACACAATTCGTGCGTAGTTATAGAATGACGGAAATCTATGTTGAAAGTAACGCAAACCAATGTTAGAATAACATTTGAAAAGTACTAATTTAGTATCAAATAACATACTGGTGTGTTGAAGAACGTACCGATGGAACAATAATAACGATCGTATTGAATTAACACGCTGAAATGTTTAATATAGCCCACAAAAATGTTCACACTTTACGCAACGATCGACATTTTTCAACTGTGTACAAGTAAGAAATCCAATTTGTTTACATTGACGGTTCGCGTACTCAAATTGCCCTGCATACTGTGGTTGTATACATAAAAAAAACTTTGTTATTTCACACCGCACCATGTCATCAAATTCATCCCATAACTTCGGGGAAATTTGGGCCCATCTACAGGCAGTCTTAGTATCATTGCAACCAAATATTTACCATATCCACTTTCGTAGTGATGATCGTATCACTCAATGCAGAAACAAGTATATGTTTTTTACGTACTGGGCTGTGAACTGTAACGAATATACCCCAACATTATAACATATATCTGGAACTATCAGGAAGCTCGCGACGGAACGGGGGCACCCGATGGTGTGAGGCCATATGCAAGCGAACGCTCGCTCAAGTGATGGCTACAGAGGGTGACGTAACTGATTTGAACGAGCTTGCGGCAGTCACTCGCGAGAAATGGCAAGGGATACGAGCAGATGAGATCGAAGAACGTAAAATTGGGCGAATAAAAACCTTAATTAACGAAAAGTCGTCCAAAGTGGTGGCTTTTAATGATACGCTGATTGGTGCATCAGGTGCTGGGGTCTGCTTATTTTCCCAGCCAGCTTACAATCAAATCGCTTGCGTTAATTTTTGCCGCGAGCCTGATGGATGCGGTCATTACAAGCTAGGATCAATCAGGTATGAGACAGAACTACCGGATACACACTATCCAAAAGCACAGCAACAAAGTCGCTATCGCAGTAGCGATTATATCTTGGTCCGGTATGCAACGCGAAGAAGAAGATACCATTATGCAGGGATCTGCTATCCAGTTGATGTTGAAGATGGTGAATTGAGGATGACTTTTCTCAAACTTTGTTACAATGATCGCACTCTGTTTAAGGTGGCTTGTTTACTTTGGCAATAAACGACAGAAATCTGCGAAATTTAGATACGATGTCGATAAAGTATATCAGATTCATTTGCAGCGAAGAAGTACCATAGTTGACAAATTAATTTTCGAGAAACTTACATACCGGAAACCTCTCAGTTTAACACGTAGTCTTACGAACAAAATTACAAAATCGACTCCAACTCCAGAATTAAACGATAGTCCTCGGAAAATGAAATTTACATTAATAGGATGTATTTCAAAGAATATTTTAGTTTCAAGAAACAATAGGGTTAACGACTTTAATTTTGAGAAAATTACGAGAAAAGTGAAGGATACGAAAATCGTTTCTTTCTGCTGCCGCAAGTAAAACTTACACGTTTCTACTAACATTTTTTTCTGGTATCGAAATTTTCTGCGACTTTTCACTCTTTTATCGGGATATGGCTATAATAAATATGCCTATGAAAAAAAAACGGCAATAACCATTCAAGACACGCGTACCCTCATGGTGCCCCTCGCTTGCTACGATACTAAACAACGAAGCCACCTTAAGCTAGAAAGTGATGAGTCAGATGTGTCCGTAGACCAAATAATAAAAAAAACTACCTGTACCAAACCGAAAAGTCATTTTCATTATGTTGTTAAACGACGGGTAATGTTTCAAAAGTATTATTTTCATTGTAACAAAAGAGTTGATTTTTATTTATTCCTGAAGTCTTCATATTTCGCGATTAATATCTAGTTAATGAGTAAAATTACCTTCAGACGTAACCAGTCCGAAGTAAATTTGTACGGAAATTCAAAATTTGCTACGAATTCAGATATTGAACTGATTCATTCGTTACCGAGGTTACGGACGAGAGTCGGCGTTATCTTTGCATCCAAGTAAAGTTGGATCTAATCCAATCGTAGCCGTAAGAAATGACGTGCTTTCGCTGTACGGTCGTTGAGGATCGTTGGGAAAACTATACACGGCATTCGGAATTAATTTTTTCATCTCAGGATCGCGTTGCGTTTATGGACAGGGTGCGTTTTTGCCACGAGAAACTAAAAGGACAACGAATATCCGGAAACCGTTAGCGGGAAAAAGCAGCCGGACTGAAATGACCAATGTCGAGACGACGATTTCCGCATCCAGATGCGTTCGACCGTCGAATCGTCTTGGGAATCAAACGTCGGTCTTTTTGGCGACCGAAACGGAGAGATTTTCGTTTTACGGATGACGATCACCACTGATCGAATGCGAGATGGGCAAATGAACGCTATGTCTGTTCACACTTACAGCTAACAACGGAAGGTAACGAATTATACATTTTTCTTCAACGTCTCGCATCATTCTTCGCCAATCGTGGACCGAGCACTTCGAAAGGATCCGAAGGAATCTAACGGATGCTTATCCAAGATTCAACCTTGGCTGAAAAACATAAACGAACGGGGATGTAAATATTATGATTCGTGGTCACCGGTCTTGTCCCCGTTCCACGAACTGATCTGCTCCGGCCTCGCAACATTATCTGGTTAGTCGCCACTCACGATTACGTATAGAGTGCTCGAGATTCGAAA
Source organism: Arge pagana (assembly GCA_963969455.1). Taxonomy (NCBI): domain Eukaryota; kingdom Metazoa; phylum Arthropoda; class Insecta; order Hymenoptera; family Argidae; genus Arge; species Arge pagana. The sequence continues at coordinate 18,198,774 of OZ018309.1, read as the reverse complement.
AAGAAAACTTTCCGTTAGTTTACGTCGACTGCGTTTCGAAACCAGCGTCACGCTTACGTTTTGCTATTTGCAATCGGTCGATGCGCAAGTTCCGTACAGATTCGCGGACTCGCTTCATGCGAAAGCAAAGATTAGGAGACGGACGGACGAGACGAAGAGGGCGGACGCAAGAAGAATGTCTGGTATAATTCGATACTTGATCGATAGAAAGAGTACGTCATTTGATGTCAGTTCTTGTTCGGTAGCATAGATTAGTAGCTACGCGTTCAAGTGCGAAGAATTTGAATCTGCTTGAAAAGATGACGACCAAACCACCTTGTTTTTATTTCATTATATTCAGGACTAGCGTCATTCTGACCTTTTTAGTAAAGTTTGCTGTAAATAGACGCGTGATAAACGTATTCATATCATGTTTTTGCTTGACCATTTTTGTTTCAGGTCAAGTTTTGTCAATGACATACGGGACCGGCGGGCGGCAACGTGCATGTTTTTGAAAAGATCCAACCGATACCTGTCGAAGTAACGAAAAGAAATATGCAAGGACGGAAATAATAAAGATCTGAAATATTGACTAGTAGGTACACCGATAAAGATGGCACCAAACAGAACCAAAAAACTGTCACAGAGTAACAGAAGTCATATCTTTGTATTGTGCGCGCATTCGCCCAGCTATCGAAGACGAGATGGAACGTGAACTTTGCAGAGAATGGACTCGTGTAGCTTGTTTGCCGTATCTAGGCTGAGTATCATATTTTTCTGACGATTGTTTCGAATAGTATTCATTATCCGTATTGCCCAACCTATGTGGGTACTTACCTATTCATTTTGGTCTTTTTTTTAAACACGTACCAATCAAAGAACATGTATTTTTTTTTATCAATTTTGATCCCAATTACGAATACGAAAATATCGAAAGATTGTAAATACGAAGCTGAGAATGAATATGATTAAAACATACGTGTTCAATTCATTTTTAAAATTATCATGTACGCTTCGCCCGTCTGTCCTCGCTATGTTTCATTTTTCCACAATTATTAGAAACGTATCACCAAGAGTAACATCTTGCCGATAATACATAATTACAGAAAACTGAAAGACGAACGTTTGAAACATTCATACACGGTAAAGAATTTTCCATCATCGTGTCAAGTATAAAAATGTGCGTGCAGAATATCTAACATTTCAGTGAGTTGATTCAACACAATCGTTAGTGTTGTTCGATGAGTCCGTTTTTCAACGCAGAAAAATGTTATTTGATACTAAAGTACCACATTTTAAACGGTACTTCAATATTGGTTCGTGTCATTTTGAACACAGAGCTGTGTTTCCTTATCAACGTGTGGAAGTAGCACTAATTTTGTGTACAACAAAAGTCGACACAAATTTTTGTGTTAAATTTGACGAAAATTTGTTCATCGTGCACAAACGGTCGGAAATCACGACCAAACGTTGTATAATTTTCGGCTGATGTGATTTCCACAAACACGTAAGGTCGCACCCCAGATGTGCGGTCGACTCGTCGATCGATAGCAACGCATCTGCCGTTCTCGCCGGAGAAAAACCTTCGAAAGGCGTTAGTCTGTTCGGTATAGTTGTGCCAGCGCTCGAGGAATCACCTCAGCGACGAATATAGCGAATAAACTACGTGCCGCGTGTTCGGAGGAGGAAAATAGATCTCATCGGCTGTAGCTGCAAACGAGGGTCGTAAGTCTTTCCGAAAATCGAGAATCGAAACGAATCCGCGAGAACGAGGAAAATAGAACTGAAATTGGTTCGCTGGTCGGCGAGGCGTCCTCCCATCGAAAGTGAAGTAGATGCTTCAACGGATTGCTGGAAGATGGAGCGAGCCGGGCATGATCGCAAGATCGGTGCCGGCTGCCGGGTCGATCGTCGGTATCCGTATGTTTGTTTTCGCATTCTCGGCGATTCCGTGTATTTATAAAAGGCTCGTATTCGAAACGATCAATTTTTTTGGCACTCTTCGTACGATTTGATTTTTACGCCAGAGACGAGGGCAGGAAAACGGGGGCGTCGATCATTCGCAGCTTCGGCTCAATCGGATTGGTCGAACGTCGCGGCTGGAAAAAATGCGAACTATCGCGGCACGGCTGCGAAATTTTACGGATATCGTCGATAATCCTTAACGTCACCTTTCCGGAAAAGTGTCGTCGATTTATTGAAGTTGGCATACGTACTACGCGGCCGGGAGTCAGTTGTCCGTCGGCGACGTCATTAGCGGAATGCGAACGGCGGGGATGACGCGGTCGTGGGTCGGTCACGAGCAGATGACGACTCCGTCGGTTCCCGGACATTCCGCGTCGACAAGCGCGTTGCCCCGCACCGCGACGAGTTGCGACGTTCGTCACCGTCGCGCCCAGCGCGCGAACGGTAGCGTCGCCAGATTTCGCGTGTGCCGGGAACTCGTCGGGCGCACGCGAGTGAGAGATAGAGAGCGAGAGGGGGGGGGGGGGGGGGGGAGAGAGAGAGATAGCATATCACCGAAAATGTCAAACAAAGTTCTATTTTCGAAAGGTACGCGGACACCTACGCGCCGGGCGTCGACTACCCCGACTATCATTCGCTCTGTTATTCCGCGAACGGCTGACTGGTTGGTTGGCTGGCTTCCTTGCATATACGCGTGTGTTTTTTCACAGATTTGCGACACCGTCCTGTAGTCGCGTCGCGACGTGCAATGAAATCACGCGGCAAAAATAGAAAAGCTCGAACAAAATCCTGATTTCGGTTCACCCCCCCCCCCCCCCCCCCCCCCCGAGCTTGAATGAGCCGTGTCGATCCAACTTCGCGGACAAGGAAGTTTTCTCGCCATTTTGGAAGCAGATTTCGCGGATTTCGAAAAAAATTATATAATACCAACACCTTGCTCGAGATAAATTCAATTTGCGAAAAATCTATCCGCTAGATTTTAATAAACGTTCGGCATCCAGCCTCTTCCGAACTACTTCCGGATGCAAGACAAAACGCGTCGACGATCAAAGATATCGTTTGGTAATTACGACACGGAAGCATCGCGTGATCGTACGACCGAGGTGTTAACGCGAGTGCCTGTTGACCGTTTATTACAATCGTTAAGCGCGAGTAGGAGCGCAGATGCTGAAACATCAAAACTATGATAAAGATGCAACGAATTAAATATTTATTACAATATCAATGGAAATGCCACCCAGCTATCAATATCGTCAACGGCTATGAAAATCTCACTCGTACGAGATATTTTAGCAATTCGGTAAGCCAACGTGCGTTTTCTGGACACAGCTGTTCCACGAATGGTTGGCGTGATATCTATAAGACTATGCTGGATAAGTTGGAGACAGAGACGTTCGCCGCGCGATAATTAGATGATGCGATTTTTAACGAGCGCGGTTGGAAATCTTTTCCGGGAAAATTCAACGTCGACCCGCAGGATGGACCGAAGCGATGGAGAATTCGGCCACTCGCATCTGGTATCACGCGGAAGTGCGGAAATTTTCATTCGTGGGTTTTTCGAGAAAATGAGAATAACGCGATTGGTCGGATGGCAATAGCAACTCGAACGTACGAGGAGCCATAGACGTGTAAGTTCCTAGCTCGAGGGTTTCGAGGTAGTTAGCGACGTTGATGCGGGGGTAATAATAGCCGCGAATAATAGACCTGAACGGAACGCGATGAAATTTCGTCGAATTGAAATTTCTCGTCGATATTTTCAACGCCGTAATTCCGATTCTCGGGGTGAGATGGGATGGAAGGAATTTGAATGGAAGGAGCCCGAGACCGGTAATGTGATTTCGAAACTTCGCGTGTATCAGGACCATTGCGCCACGCGGTCGCCTCGCCGGTACCGCGTGCCTGCTGACCGCTGCTCGAGACCCTTGACTCCCGGCGAGGTGTTCCGCGCGTGTGGCCCACTCCGCGAGCCTGATTTATCAACCCGCTAGTCCTTAAAGGAGTCAAGCTGTGACGCCATTTTCTGTACAACCATCCGTTTCCTCCGTCTTACGGTTAAATCCCGCGGAGCAGGCTTCCCTCGTACGAATAATTAGTCCGGAACGAGCGAATAACACCGTAGATCAATGGATTCATTGATACAATTACAGTCGCGGCGAACAGTTTCTTCTTGCTCCGTCTCGTGCACGCAATTTTTACCGTTTCACTTCCGCGATTCAGCGCGCGAAATTTATGAAACGGCACCTTCGAATTTACCGTTATCGAATCGCAGGAGCAATGAAGTTTCCAAAAAGGTTGTTCGCGCGAGAAAATCAAAGAGAGTGATCTTGGGGGAAAACGGTCTCAGTTTTTTTCCCATTTCTACAGGAGCAAGTTTTCTTGAAATATAGGTAGAGCCTCGAAACATCGCATCAGTGATCGTAACGCGTGCTCTTCCTCGATCGAGTTCCAGATCCGTTCTTGAGCATGTTATATCTGCGTAAACGATCACTTCTATGACAAAAAACTATTCGTGTCGCGTTTGTGTAGTAGAAAATCATCGGAGCTACGAATTTGATTCGTAACAATATCGACGGTTTTCAAAATATTTACAGAAATCCGTTTTTCCCAACCGCGAGTGACCTCGGAATCGATGTAAAACTCTCGCGTATCTTTTATAGAACCTTGATTAGGAATATGTATACGATAAGTCAGTCTCGCGCGGACGGCTTTCAACTTTGGCTGAATTTACGTCCAATATCACTGGGTTCTCGAAATTCCGTGACTGACACGTACGTACCAGTGATGTAACGAACATTCGCATTCGCTTTCGCACTCGCAATAGATTATGCGAATTTTTTGCGAATTTTCTTGGCAATGAAAAGTGAGAACGATTGATAAAATAACAATCCGAATAAACGTACCTCAACAAAACAAATGTATTTATTTACTTAACCCTAATACCAATTGACGCAAGAAATATTAGCAGCTAACTTCCTGCGCTCCACGTTTTTCTCTCCAAGTATTACAAATATAACCGTAGCCACTAACAATACTCCCTCAAAATTGTAGGGCCATGACAACTTATTTTATACTTTTTAATCCGTTTTAAAAACGTGGTAATCAGAATTTTTTTCAATCGTATTTTCTTTTATTGTTTCTCCGATGCCATCATATTCGCAGTCCGTGGCTCGCGTTTGATCGAGCAAAAGGTTCGGCTGTCGAACGACGATCAACGATCGACGATCATCTCGTTCGCTGGTAGGAGATATAGACAGATGTAGAGATGGATAGATAGATAGATAGATAGATAGATAGATAGATAGATAGAGAAATACTAGGTTTCTCGTCGGGATGTCTTTGCGTCTCGACCGTTGAGAATTTAAAAACATTGTCGCCAAGGATAGAAATAACGATTATCGGTAGGTGAGATTTACGTTCGCTTTTGATGTGAACAGCTGCCATACCGTTTCGGGAGTCGGTCGCGGTCGCTGCCTCTCGCCGAAGCTCTCTCTTTCATCCAACTATGCCAAAATGCAGGAGCATTCACGGAAGTCGCTTCATCTTCCGTCGTCGAAGAAAAACAAGCAACGAAGAAGAAAAAAATGCATCGCCGCCCACGGTTCGAAAGAGGAGCAAAATTCCGCCACAGACAGAGAGGAGAGCGAGGAACCGGTCTTTCGCGCGAACAAACGGAGAAAAGACGTAGAAGACCGGGGGCGGGGGGGGGGGGGGGGTGTAAATCGAGCCCGGGAGCAGGCTCCCGCTAATCCGAGGCGTTCGTATCTACGGGTTAACGGATACGAGCGCTGGGCTCAATTTACACGCGAGCTCGGGGATTAGAGGTCAGCCCGCCATCGTCCGAGAAAACTTAATGCTCGTTTGACGGGAGCGTTCGACGATGCGGATAATCGCGGATACGTTTCAATCGAAGATCGTTTCATTGTAGGCCTTCATCGAGGTTAAAGTCCTCGAGCTGTAGCGATCCGTAGGCCGCTTACGGACTTTACGTATCGATTACGCTGGACGATGGTTCGCAGAAGCGAGCCGAAGAATTCTTATAGTCGGCGGGATTCCAGGAGAGTTTTATATCCTCGTTTCCCGATGAACGCGACGAGGATGAGCTCGCCGCGAAGAACGGAGAAATGGAGAAGACGACGCGCCGCGAGATGAAGAAGAGGAACGATAAAGACGAGATAAATCTCACGAGGCGACAACCGAAATGCATCCGTTTCGAATTTATCCGCATTACAGATCCTCCTCCTCCTCCTCCTCCTCCTCCTCCTCGTCGGAACGACCGTCAAGATGGTGAAACGCACACGTACGAACTCGATAATCTCGACAAGTAAATACAGTTTTTTATTTTAAAAACACAAAAAAACAACCGTTCCGAGCCAATAAATTCAACCACGCTAGCATGTCGTATATTACGTGTCTTTTTCGACTTTTGAATCTTCCTGCTAAATATAACGTTGGCAGCGTCGCTAATCATTACGAGGCGAGGCGAGTTTTAACGCGTTGAACGAGACAACAAAAAAAAGAAAAACAGAAAAACGAAGACGAGCAAAGAGAAGGGAAGAGAATAGTCACGTTACAAAATTTCATTTTTCATACCCTCCGCGAAGGCTCTCGATTTGAGTCAGACGAAGATTGGTTCGTAAAAGTAATGTCCTTAGCGCGCCAGTTTGCTCGATTTTTCCACGGTGCTGCGCGAGCTCGTTATTGTTGTTGTTTGCGTTGCTGCTGCTAGCCGATCTGAACCCGTAGGATGAAACGGAGCTGAGGCCTACGCTTTTTTGATTAGCATCTTTTACGAATGAACGAGTTAATAAACGTTCCGAGGAAAACAACGTGGATACGTAAGTAACCTCGGCGACGTCCGTCGTCCCTGCCCATCTGTCTCCACATCCTCTCTCCCTCGCCCACGTAGACGATGCTGAGCATGGCGATTATCCAAAGACTCGCTCCAAGGTCGTCGTCGTCGTTCGCCTATTTTTCCACCTCTTCCATTCTCTACGCTCGAGTTTATTTTTCTTCATTCTCGTACCCCCTTGACCCAGTCACGCGGGGTTGCCTCGATTTGTCGGTTCCGCGTCTTTCACCCCACGCGTACAATCGAGTGCTTTTAACGAGGCGGTTGGTTGGCCGGTTTCGCCCGCGCTTTTCATTTCCACTGACGCAGCTCGTTATCCTCGAGATGCGAAGAATCGGTAGGATTGCGGTGTAACTTTCTTTTCCTGCTGGACGCGGCGAAAAACACGCTACGAATCCGGAGACGGATCGCTCGCTCGAATGGAAATATACGCGATCGGTGAGAAAAAGAGTTGGCGGAAGAGAAGAGGCGAGAGATCGTTGCGAGGATGGAGCTACGAGGTGGGCGACCGACGCTCGTCCGAGAAATTACGTTCGATCGCAGTAAAACTGTTTGTAAGATCTCTAATGGCAGTTTTTCGGAGTCAAACGAGCGCGTGGGTGTTTTCCGGATAATACAGTCGTGCCGCGTGCTGTTCGTCGCTCCTGCGCCGAATGGGAATCATCGCGCAGCGATACAGGCCAGGACACACCGACGTTCGCGAAACTATGAAGGAAACGTTGTTACCGAGTCGATACGCGTGATAAAATATTTACAGCTCGATTACTGCATCGTGCAGGCGTGCAACGTCGACGTTAGTTACTTCCGGTTTATCGGCCGACAATCACCCACTATAGAAATTGATTTTAGGACACGCAAAGTCCAAGCTCGTCGCGTGCGTTGTTGCCTCGATTTCAGGACTGGTAAAGCATCGTGTAGGAATAACTCGACCTCTTTTTTTTCTCGCCCGGGAAATCAGATTTAAACGATTGTAACGTGTACTCTCTGTCCTATCAGCGATATCGCGAACGGTTTCATTCCGTTCCGTCATACTCGATCGTATCATTCTCTTCTTCTTCCCTGTTTCCTACGTATTTACAACGCGGATTTATACTCGTGATTCATTTCATAAGCCGGACATCTATATTTATACGGACAAGAGCAACGCGAACGTGTGGAACTTCGAGTAACCCGAATGCAGTTGGAAATTGCAAAATTAATGCGATTTTTCGATACGAATGTCCGGAAAGCATTCAGGAACGCGAGAATGTGCGAGTTGCAAGGATTTATTATGACTAGTAAAATACGTTCACTATTGTAGACGGCGCTGTGGAAATAGAAAATTTACGGTGTACGATGAGATGTTGAAGGTAACAGAGTGGAACGCAGATGGTCCGGCTCGTCATGTTAGGTTTATCGTTCTAGTTTTCATCGGACACCTATATAATAGCTTTCGTAGGTGAAAAACTCGGAAAACGGGTATTGGCAAGCCATCTATTCAACGGAGTCACCGAATAGATGTACGATTCAACGTTCGATAACGTTCGATAACAGTGATAACGCTCGCTATATTCGACAAAATGATGCGTGAGCTGTTATACGATAAAACTATTTGACGCGAGTATTTCCGAACTTCCCATTGATCGACCAGTTTCTTCTCATCTTCGAGATTCGAAATTTATCGCGATCTTCACGTACCTAGATGTCAGAAAAGTGGAGATCAATCGAGAACTCGGTGGAATCAAGAATAAATAACGTGCAGGTTTGTAGCTTTCGTAACTTACGATTTGGACGTTTGTCATCTTATTCGCGTAAGATCCGTGTATACGAACGAAATCTGTCATTGGCGCGAGCCCTGAACGATTACAATTCTTCGCGGAACGACATTTTCTTTAGCAATTACCGTTAAAATCACAGGAATCTTGGGGCACCGGTAAATTCCGGATCTAATCACCTTATTTCATCCAATTATTCACGCATACAATGTACAAATTCACAAAAAAGTCAACTGATTTTCACTGTAGTTTAAGGTCAAAATTGCTAAACCTGAAAACCTAATTAGATATTTAAATGCTTTTTCCTATGTTAAAATTAAAGATTACAGGAAAAACTAACGTTTTTGCCGTAGTTGTAACGATATTTACCGTAGTCTATAGTAATAAATATGATAAAATACCGGTGTTGTCCGGCGGTTTCGTGGCAGCGCTGTATTATCGCTCTCGACCGACGTAAAAAAATAAATTTGCTTCGTGATATTTTTTTGGAAATACCGTAAAGGAAGTGTCAATTATATCAATGTCGGTATTTGATTTTTATCAGCATCTATGTCTTTTAATCCTACAAACAAACTAACAATCGTAAAAAAACTAAAAAAATATCTTTTGAAAGAATTGCGTTGCGAAGGGGATTCTATCATAACGGTCCCTTCAAAACAGGGGCGTTCATTTTATATTATAAAAATACTTTTTACGTCGAGTAATGAGAGTATTGTTACCGATGAGAGCTTAAAAATAATTGTTCAAGGCTAAAATGACGTTATTTTCGATCATCGTAAGCGAGCTTACCAAAAATGTCGATACATACATTTGACGGAAGACTACGGTAAACAATGTTAGGACAAACTTGGACAATCGTTTATATTACCGACAAACGTTACAGTTACGTTCAAATGTCCTACGATTACTGTACACTACGACAATTTTTCCATCGAATTTAACAGCATAATCGAATGAAAATTTCTTTCAGTGCGTTGTATGATCACGATACGGTAACTTCGAGTGAATTATTTTCGCGTTCGATCCTAACTACTATGTTCTGACGAGTCATATAGGATCCAAATATTCCTAATTCGAGTTATAGAACTTATAGAATATCGAAGCTTAATGCGGGTACCCCATCGATATGGAAACGCGAAGTGCCGTAACGATCTTCGCGCAGGACAGGAAATCTGCGCATTCTCTTCCACGCGAGAAAATCACGATAGATGATTATTGCCGCGGGGGTTTTTCACCGAGGACCATGAATGAACGTGCGCGACGTGGATATAATAGATTTACCATCTAAAGCAGTTTTATGACAAGTTCCGACGGTGCGTGGGCAAGAAGGCCGGTAAGAAATCCTCTTACGCGGTTTTCGATTTTTTTATTTGGATTTTTTGGTAGGTTGTATTAGGAATAGAGCGGAGCTTCGTCGAATAATCGTATCGGATGTTTCCCATGACCTAGTCGTCGACGGTGCGAACGGTTCGCGGGAAAGATTACGGGAGGCCGGGCGAATACGCGAGCGAAACGAAACTTGACAGATATAAAATTGGAGTGTCAATTGGTATCACGACATCGTTGAACGAACATTCGAACCAAGGAGAAGTTAAACTGAATATTTACGCCCAGCTGCACAACAGCTGAAATCGTAATGGAATTGAAATCAGGTTTATAAATAATATAATTACTTCATCGTTGCGAGGCGAGAAATCGTCTCGCTGATCTTTACGACGCCGTCGCTTTTGCGTCTCGAACGAATCTTTGCCGGATTAGCATGAGCGCGGAAACCTTGACGCGCGTGCGCGAGGAGAGTTGCTGCGAGGAAGGAGAAAGGTACGTCCATTCATAAAACCTAGCGTGAATGCGACAGGTTCGATTGCGGTAGCTTCAGGGAGACGCGGGCAAAGGTGGACTCGCGTGTCAAATTTTCAAGTTTCATTCGTCTTCGTCCCGACTCGTTTCAGATCTGGAAGGATACTTATCATACGATTACTGTGAACTGCGCCTTGCGAGTTGGGTGAGCGGCTCGATTTGCTCCCGTTTATTCGCCAATTATAACACGCCACGACCGTTAAGTACGAATCGCTGTTAATCCCTCGAGGAACCACGTTCCAATGATAACGCACCGGTCGGGTGGGGTCATATTGACCCCGCCGTGTTCAAGTAATTGCCACGATGACTGTGTCGTTTGTAATGTTTTCAAAACCTTCGAGATAATAGTTTGAACCAGGGAGAGTGTGAAATGCGCGATTGATTTTTCTATTAATTTTTTTTAGATCACGGGTTAACCAACTGCTTTGGTCGCCGAGAACAAATGAAAAATGTTGACTTGTGTTGAACTTCAACTGCCTTTTGTCTCAAAATTACATTATCCCAATTGAGAAAAAAGTCAGTACGGGGAACGACGAAACTATCCAACCGTCCATCGCGAGTAGTTGGTTTTGCTCTCGATGGATCGATGCATTAAAAATATTTCATTGCCAGAGGAATTCGAAACTTCTATTTTTCAAGGTCTCTCGAAGGTAATGCCTTTTGGTGAAAATGAACATTTTTCTCGCAGAAACCTGCGATGATATTGTTTTTTCAATCTCCGCGCGCGTTTCTCCGTTTGCGAACGACAAATCAACGATATTGAGAGAAAGCAATTCGGGTTTCGGTCTTCGGTCTCCGAATGGAAATTGGAGTTTCTAGAATTCTCACGAGTCGAATGTTAAAAACTGCGAGTGAAATTTTCGATACGGTAATATTTCTTTCTTGATTTCTTTTGACTGCCGTACATCCTCCAAAAATGACCGGAATACGCCAAGAGAAAGGACGCCCCCCCCCCCCTCCCCTCTCCTCCCGCACGTGGCTGATGGAAAGAAACTTTGGGTGGATTTTAATATCTACCTAGAGAATCGAGAGTTCATTACATCCCGATCAAAAGTCTCAATAGGACCTAGGCTCGAAAACTCTTTTTTCAGTCCCAAATCGGGGGTCGAATTTCAAAAATGGATCATGCACGTGACGTGTTCCTGAATCGAACTTCAACATAAAGTATCGGACTCCGGTCCGTTTCAGGAAGTTTTGATTGAAGAAAAAAATGATTCTCGTAAAAGTTGTAAAATTTTGCGTAGGTGATCCAACGGTGACCTTCGATTCGCCTTTGACCTTGACCTTCGAGGCCAATTGAAGGTCAATTTTGTTTTTTCTTTAAACAAAACCCATATTTTTTACGACAAAATTATATTCCTCGTAAGAATGCAAGTAAGTTTTGTCCGAATCATTTTTATTCAAGACGAATATTTTGGGGTGTTCCATCTTAATATTTCCCGGCAATTATCGCGGAACCATTGCCAGGTGGAGGAAAACAATTTGAACAAAAGTTATAGGAGTTTCGAGCAGGAAACAATATTACGCAGTTTTCGTTGTCCTTGGTCGATGACTTCAAGGTCAAAGCAACATCCATTGCCATTTCTTAAAAACGAACCCGTGTTTTTTTCCAACGGAATTGAATACGTTTGAGCCAAACAAGTGAGTTTCGTCGAATCATATGTATATTTGATTTAAAAACACGCGTATGATCCATTTTTGAACTTTGACCCTCGATTTCGAATTGGAAAAAAGATTTTCCGGACCTAGGTCCTATTGAGACTTTTGATCAAAACGTTACGAACTCTTGATTCCCCAGGTAAATAATAGAATCGGCCGAAAGTTTTTGTTCATTGGTTTTATACGAGGTCTTTTGGAAAACGCGTATCGATTGAAACGATGAAAATCGCAATTATTTCCCCGCAATTACGATTGCTCTACGCGTGCATGCGGGTTCAGATTGCCTCGACTCCCTTTTCCCTTCGGCGATCGCAGAAATCGAGTCGAGAGTTACGTCCGAAAGATCGTAAATATTTCTTCGGTACTACGGTAGATCTCGAGAGGGCGAACCGTGGCGTCGTTATTTAATTAAATAGCGTTGGATCAGATCAAAAGTCGTAGATCACCGAGAGGCACGAGGATTTACCACCGTTTCGCGCAGCCTATCGAAATCTGCTGGGCGAAGGCGATAAAAGTTGTCGGACGACGACGCGCTTCGACGTATGGATATGTGTATGGATATATGTATATATATATCTTCGACGTATGGATATATATATATATATACGGGTGCGTATATCGGACTCCGCACAGGACTCGGCGCGAGCACCGCGTAACGTACGTCGCTCGGGCGCCACGCATCGCCTTGGCGCACGAAAATGTCCCCGCGTAAACAACCGAGAAACGAAAATAGACTTGCCTGAGACATAGTTTCTGCTACCGGAGCTAGATAGCCAGCCGTGCCATTTGACAACGCCCACGCGTTTTCCGTAGTTCTGGCTAGATTGTACGAAAGGGGCTCTCGAACGTCGCACCGCACCGCGCCGCGCCGGACCGGGGAGAAATGAATTATTATTGGCCGACGGAAAACCTTTGGTTGTTCGCGGTGCCAACCGCTGTCCCAGATTCGAGATCCGCGGCTTTAAGGCCTCGCGGGTGTATATCGCAACACGCCCGATATAACGCCGAAAAAATATTTCCTCCACCGACCAAATTTCCTTTCGCGCCACCGCGAAATATGTTCAGCGCCGATCGCCGTACGTAACGTCCGATAGTTAACGAATCGCCGAGTGTTAGGCACTTTCCTAACACTTCCTTCCCGCACACCGGAGGGAGAAAATATTTTCTCGTCCGAATCGAGCTTCATCCGTGCAAGAGAGCCGAAATTCATTGCAGCTTGTCCGGACAGAATTATGTTTCGAACCGCGTATAAGATATGCTATTATAGTTATGCTATTTCCAGTCCTACGATCAGAGTTTCGCCGTCACGTCGCACGGTGAAAATAATAGCTAGTCGGTCGGTCAAAAAATCTGCTGACTGCTCAGCTTTCGATCAATCGTGATGATTTTTTTTATTAATCCCGTAATGAATTGTGCTTCCGCACATGATTGCCACGGTTCTGATCATCCGTAAAAAACTAACCAAAAATATAGATGAACAGCGAAGTTCTATCGTAACATGATGTAGCATACTAAAACACCGTCGGTTTATACTGTTTTGGTAACAGATAATTGGAAAAAAAACAACTTCTTTTACCTATTCATCCCCGTGAATAACAAGTTTTCCATCAAGTTGAGGGAAAACAAATTGTTTTTCCATCTTGCGAAATCCACAATTAAGTGTTTTAAGCTTTCGTTTCTCACCTCTCGGTTGTGAAAGCATGAATACAAAACCTAGAAATCGGTTATGCAAAATAAAGCAGTTAATTGAAATTCAAGCTTTAAAACATTTCAAACGGTATAGCGGGATAAACATGGTGAATAGATCATTGCAACCAAACAAAAATAATTCAGCCAACATTTCAGCTCTAGTCTCAAATACTTTTCGATATGAAAAGCACTGTCATTGAATTTTTTTTTCAATAGTAAAATTTTGAATTAATTCATAGCGATTTTTTCCGAATACTCACAAGTAAAAACCACGAAAAAACATTTTTGTTATGATTCCCAAGTTGAAAGCCGATTTTTAACAGACGAAAGAAAACTAAAATCATTTTTTGACTCCGTTTTTGAAAAGATGCATGGGCCAAATTTTGTCAGCAGACGTCTCTTATACTTCTCTGTACTCAGTAATTGCTCCATTTTTTCGACTCGGGCAAACATTATGAAAAAAATTAATAATCGATTTTTTTTGGTGATAATTTTGTTTTCAAAGAAATTAATAATATTTTCATAGTAAAAAAATACATCGTTAATCGCGTTTTTAACAGAAAATTCATATTAAAGTACATTGATACCGATAAGATTGCAAGATATACGCAAAAAATGCAATTTCTAGGCATTGAATTCATGCTTTCACAACCGGGAGATAAGAATCGAAAGATCCAAATACTTGTTTGTTTATTTTCCCATCTAAAAGAATAGCCAATCGATAATGTAAAGCAGGTTTAGAAGTTGCGAATTCCGCAAAACGGAAAAACAATTTGCTTCTACTTAACTCGATGGAAAACCTGTTGTTTATGGAGATGAGAAGGTAGGAAAAGTTGTTTGTTTAATTATTTGCGACCAAAACTGACGGTGTTTTAGTATACTGCAACCTGTTATTACAGAACTTTGCTTAGCACCTTTATTTTAGGTTAGTTCTTCACGCATGATGAGAACAGTGGCAGTCCTAGGCGGAAATGCACTTCGTGACAAGTATTTAAAGAAAAATGTCACGATTGGTCAAAGATTGAGCAGATTTGTTGACCAATCGACTCGTATTATTGTCCTGTGCGCCACAACAAAGTGTAACGAAGATTACGCCCTGGTATAGAAATGGGAAAAAATTCAATCTTTTCATTCTCTTATGATACAAGCTTTCGGAATATGAGCTTCAGGGAAAGAATTCTGAAATTCCTAATATTGACAGAAGTGATGGTAACAATTGTAACGGGCAAACATATCGTGGCGAACAGTTGACAATGAGAGATCACGTCGTCCATGCGAATCTTTACTCGCTTCAGTTTCCTCGAATGAAGTCTTTCGAATTCTTAGCAGAAGATTACGTGCGCGGCTTGAGGATAGCTGAATGATACGAGGAGAGCGTGGAACTCCATCGTGTCTATGAATCTGTTGTCCGTATCGAAAACAACTCGAAACTTTGAGCGAATTTTTCCAGCTGGTTGAAACGAAACCTCGATTTCTTTGCAACTGGTGACTTCGAATTTGGCGTGCACCCTTGGTGAACGTGTTTTCGTAGCGCGATGAAGAATCGATCAACAAAATGTTCTCATTCGATTTTTATATCGCACAACCGTGCAATAAAAACGAGAAAAAATCGGTTACCCGTTTGCATGACTGCCATTTCGTGCATTTTTTTACTTCTTTTCGATACGGATCATAGTCATATTGGTTTCAAACAAGAATCTTAATTAGATATTGCTTTTGGGCGAACGAGACCAGTAAAATCGTGGCAGTCAGAGATTAATCCGTTTTCTTCACTATCATCTATAATAACACTGATCTGCAACGAAATCCTCCTTCAAAAAATCTTTTCATAAATATGAGGATTTTAATGCTCTGACTATGTTTCCGTGGGCCGATTTTTCCTATCACGTCTAGATTCTGTGATATGAATTTTTCTTCAGAATATGTAAAATTTAGGATTTTTCGAATTTGTTTTTTGCGTAAACATTACGAACAGTGTATACACATATAAAATGGGGTTTAGCGAGTAGTAAGAGAAAGAAGGAAAGTGCCATGAATGATTTTTATGGTAGTACATACGCTACTTGCGCAGTTTTCGCTGTGACTTTACAGCAGTTAGTTGAAAACTTCTTTTTTAATCGTTTACGTTCTGTATCAAATATTTAATGATACTTCTACAGCTTGTGACTGTGAAAATAGCATTTTTGACCTATAAAACTTAAACGGCAGTATTTGTGAACTATTTTGTAATTTTTCTTACTTTAATAAAATCTTTTTTTGATCTATGTGCTGTATTGGTTTCCATGTCGAATTCCACGTTGAGAACACCAAATATGACGTTATTATGCATGAAAACAGTGAAGTGGAACGGAAATTGTGTTTTTCAGGTCAGTATAATTCGTAGCTCGCTGAATTTTCAATTCGTTGTAACAATAGTATATGGCGTGACGAGGGGTGAAACAAGACAATTTCAGAGCTCGGGTGCTGCCTGCCCGAGCGAAGCGAGTCAACCTCGCCCTCATCTGAAATCATCTTCTTTCACCCCTAGTTACGCGCTATATTTTTCATATAATCCGCACGAGAAGTGCGAGTTTTTATGTTTGGAGCTACCCATAACTAGAGAAGTTCGTCGCTCAGTTTAGTTGATGGTTAAAATGACAACTACAAAGGTTTGAAATAAACAAAAAATACTCTGAGAGGATCGGAAACGGGGCTGCAATTTCATTCCGCGGGCAGAAAAGCATCGTTTTCTGTCCGCTAAGATCGGCTGAAGTTCGGTAACGACAGCCCTGGCTACTCGATGGAGAATGCTTTAATTTCGCCGCGAATGAAATCGATCGTCGCGCTGTTAGCCCTAAAAAAGATCGCAGAGTCTCCTCGCGAGATTGTAAATTACGCGTACGCTCGTAACGAATGAGGAATTTGTTTACTCGCAGCGATAAACGATGCCGATAAAATAATAAATGTTACCGAAAGTATTTTAGTTTTCAAATGGCTTTGGCTCTGATTTATAGTCACCTTGATGCACCTAAATATACGAGAATATTCACGGCAAAAAGAGGGTGTCAGATATTCGTGCACGTCGTCAAACACTTATAGATCAACGGCGTTGGTCTTCCGACAATCCGTAGGCAATTTTTTGTCGACAACATTTCGTCAACCTGCGACTTAATCAAAATCTGTGCGCGTGAACTCCGTTCCACGAGAGATCGACACGCTTTCGAAGCTAAACGCGTCCAGTCCGGTCAGAACCCGCCCAATGCTCCGTCTACTTTACCCTCTCCAGGTAACCGAACGGATTTCAGCTGGCCAGATTCGGTTAAAGCCGACAAGGGTACTCGGGTGCTCAAATGTAGGGGTTAATTTCAAACCAAAGACTTTTGGCGTGGAGGACAAATGTACGATAGCTTGGCTATCCCTACCCGACCCATAGACTTATAAAATATACTGAGCGAGTGGGTCGGAGCGAGTGTCCCCTGAACCTCGATTCCCTCGTTTTTGGTGCTATCCTTGTCTTGCACCCACAGTTGATATTGATATATCTTTCTAGCGATGTTGGAGTGAGGATATCTGGGATGGGTAACCGCGTATGCGTAACAAAGCGCGCGTAACCAAGAAATTCGGCTGGTTTGAAAATTTAGTCCACGGAGACTAGAGTCCCTGGTTTAGCCAATCGGAAGATCAACAGCAAAACAATACGAAATAGTATATTGTTGCATTTTCTTCATGTTCCTATGAGCACAATCTAAAGGAACCTGCAGCTGCCTCTCGTTTGCTTTTCTCTTCCCCTGTAGCGCTTTGCTCTCCCATCATGCGCGGTATCAAGAGAGGAGTAGGGCGGAAAACGCTAGAAGAAAGAGACAGCACCAACAACGATGGGCGTTCAAGGGATAAGGGAAATGCCCCGATTGCTCGGCTTATTATATGAGTCTATAACCCAACCCGCGCTCGTCGGTGTCGCCTGGAACGGAGTAGGTATAGTTATATCGTTTTTATCCGCAACGCCACG
Source organism: Arge pagana (assembly GCA_963969455.1). NCBI lineage: Eukaryota > Metazoa > Arthropoda > Insecta > Hymenoptera > Argidae > Arge > Arge pagana. The sequence continues at coordinate 18,181,034 of OZ018309.1, read as the reverse complement.
TTGCACAGTGGGCAAAAAGTCTCATTTTTTGGTCAAGTATCTACCGACAAAGCAATTTTCAACAGTTTTTCAACAATTTTCAAGCTTTCCTCTTAAATTTACTCATGAAACATTGCTCCGCAAAGTACACTACGCGAAAGAATTGAAGGAACAAGAAATGTCCATCAATTTTTGACCGATGTTTGGAAGGCTGTATCTGCCTATAAAAATAGGCATATAGAAATGATCAAAGACGCATTCTGAAGCTGCATTTTTTTACTTCGAACATCTCCGGCTACTTTTTTTTTCATAAGTTACGGTTACTCGGAAATTCAATGGAATACCTCCAGAGAACAAATTCGCAATTTTTTTTTTTACGATTGTGCACAGACTTAGAAAAATGTTTTCAACTCAAATCACTACAAGTATCGAGTAGCCTATTCATTTCGCTTCAATTTCGTCTATTACGCGTCTCCGTGCGATTTTTATTTGCGGGGATATTTATGATTGAACGAAAAAGACAACTTTGTCTTCAATCATCGATATCTCGGCAACAGATCATCGCATAGTAATGCCAAGGACGGTTTGGAAAACTTGAATAAACGCACTTCAAGAATATTCTCCATTTTTCGAGAAATTTTTTATATTCATTCGAAAGAAGGGTAAAAAATGTTTTTTTTTTACAGTTTTCCATGTCAAAGAATCTACTGGTAATTTATAAAAATCAGCGGAAACACTCGTGCGAAGCATAACTTTTGCAGCTCGATGTATCCACAATAATCCGATAAATCTGCAAGTTGATCTGTCGCACCGTTTATCTGCCCCGAGTGACTAAAGTTTTGCAAGGAATTAAAGGAACACGTTTACTGAGCCTGAAAATGAAAAGACAGCATTATTGAAATGGAAAAGACAAATTTTTCTAAAATTTTACATCAAGTATGTCCAACTTTGAAAACGAAACCGAAAAAAAATTCAAAATTAAAAACAAAATCGATTTTTTGCATTTCAAGTTGCCATACATTTGAAAACGCAACATTTTGCACGATCGCATGCGCGTGTGTGTGTAAATTCAATATACATTTTTTATTGTAAATTCAATATGTATAGCATAGTTTCGACATTTTTGACTCTTATAATGAATGTTATCTTTATTTGTTCAGTTTGAGTTTGATCTCAAATTCATATTTAGCGACCGGAAAAACAATTTTAGCGTAAATATATTTAAGATCATAAGAAAAGAGTATCATTTGAGAAAGATTCAATACTTTCATCGATCATTTGTTATCCGCCATCTTGAATTTCAGCTTTTTTCCCATGAAAGTGGCGCAGTACTACATCGTAGAGCAATGTTTCGTGAGTAAATTTAAAAAAAAAAAATCAAAATTAAAATCGGTTTTAAAATTGCACTGCCGGTAGATTTTTGTCCAAACAACGAGTCCTTTCGACCACTTGGCGCCGGATCGGTCAAAACATCGCCGACCAATCGCCGCACGATCGCCGTAGCCTTTGAGTTATCGTCAAATCCTATTCGATTCAGTTAGAGAGAAGAAAAAAAAACATGAAAACGACGGCTATCGATAAATTAGACCAGCGACGTGAAATATGACGTCGGATATGATTACAACAGTTCTCATCGAAGCCAATCATCCTAATTGACTCGCGTGCGCGATACACGTGAGAATTTAGAGCTCTCTTCGACTTATAACTGACACGAAAGTCATTCGCGTCTCGTATCGTACATATATCACGATATCGATACGACTCGACCTCTGCACGATTCTTTCCTTTACGTTTCGGACAATTTATTACACACCCGATCGCCCAGCCTCGGGCAGTAGACAAATACGTAGTGCTTATTCGCAACGAAGAAGTCTTTTTCCGTTGACAAGAACACGATCGAGTCGCGGCGCGACCGGCGTTCCTGGGATGCGAAAACTCGAACGAATCCCAATACTATTTTCATTCCAACTACCATTTTTCAAAATGAAGCAAAACTTTTACTCGGTAACAACGAAAGTTTAAGATGTATTTCTCTCCCTGGCAGTGGGCAAAATAAAATAAATGCTATCGCATTGAGACGCAATGCGAGTTGCTGTATGCTGTTCTTCTCTCGCTCTTTCGCGTCGCCACAACTCGATAAAATACTCGTTATTTCACCATTGGGAAAAGATATCATTCTCGCGTATACTACGGACATTCAGATTCATAAATCGAAAAATGATCGGTTCGAAAAAGGGATACTTAACTTTGTGCGTAGCGGTATTCTCGCCATTTTCACGCATTTTGAACATGATCGGTCCACTGAATCTTACCTTGTAATGTTTCGAAGTAAAAAAAAACAAACGATTTTTCGCGTTTCCCGAACATTCTCGTCATATGAGATGGTCAGCGATGGGCCAGTTTAGATTATTCTTTTAAATGGGTATACTAGTTGAAAACTTCTCGTAGATCTCATTTTTCAATTGGAGAACTTTTCAAATTCAGTAGGGTCCCCCCTGAAACGCGACATTCGGAAACCATGACCTTTTCAGTTACATATCCGACGATGCGACGCGTACAGCGTGATTAGATAAGTTTCAATTACAAAGCAATGGTTTTTTTTAGCGAACTCGGCACTCCGCTCGCGCGATTTTGGCGCATTTTATCGTGATTGGACTCGATGATCGAAATGCACTTTTGAAGACCGAAAAAAGTACAATTTTGGGGATTGTTGGAGCCTAAAAAGTTCGTTCGAGGTATCCTCGTCGCTGACCATTCGTTGTTGAGAGCTTCTTTAGAGATCGTTTCGCTGCTACGTTGCATATTTGTTTCCTGTAAAATTATAACCCCGATAAATTTATGTCCCACGGACGATCGAGGCATCAATGATGGCAAAAACGACGAGATTTCATCATTTTCTCGTCATTCGTAGCCTGCGATTATCTATCAGCTTCCACGATTGAATATTCAACCGGTCGGTTCGGTTCTAGGCTACGAGCACGCCGCACGAATGAATGAATTCGTAAGCGTACTTGAGAAAATATTCGCAACATCGTTGAAAGATACAAAAATGGCGTAGCTTTGACGCATGCGACGTATACCGAGGAATTACGATGTATATCAGCGGTGAAAATAACGAGTGTCGTTACAAGTATTTCTGGTACTAGAAAACTTCGGTTTCACGCATGCGAAACCAGCATATAAAAATAAAAAGGTAAGCTGTGACAACCGAACGGCTTTGACGAAAACTTTGTCTTTGATGTTGGTAGAGTCGTGCGGTAGAGTCGTTCGGGGTAACTGCGCGCATCCCCTTTTCTCCAAAGGGGCGGTGAGGGGGTCGTGACGCGCGTAGACAATTTGAAGGTATATTGGCGGGGAATCTGTTTAAGTCAGGGGAAGCGAGCTCGTATGATCCGTTTTTTGTTTTCTAATATAAAAAGTAACTTTTTTTACCACAACGGAGCGGAACCAGCGAGTTTCCATCTGCAAGCAAGGATAGAAAGCAGCCGATTGCCGGTCTCTGGTTTTTTATCCTCGTTCGCGGATTGAAACTCGCTGTTCTCGCTGTGCTGTTTTGAAAAATGGTATGTTCACCTCGGGGAAAACGGTCGTTGACGCCTCGTATGAAGTTGAGAAATTCGTACTCTGCGCGCAAACGACCGTTTTCCCGCTCGATAAACACTGTACTATTGCTATCACGGCAAAGACTGTCACCCCGTACTGCAGATAGCCACAATGGTGATTTTATTCTATGTCAGTAATTTATTCAGGTTCATTGCCCAGCATAACTTTTGAGGTTATATTTGTTCGCGGTAAAGTTATATACGGATTTATAAGGCAAATCCGTCTAAGGTAAGTGTGTGCGCGCGCACGTCGTCTTCCTGCATGAAATAATGATGAATTTGTTCTAAAAAGCTTGTTTTTTTCGTGAGTGTGATCACTGCCAGCACGATTCCCCGTAAAATTCCTACTGATCAATTATTAAATCCTACTTCACTTTGAGTTAATTTGTATGCACCTGATTGCGATGTGATTATATATTGGCAAGTCAATCTCTTATTACCTATTGATCTGGTCTTTTACGTGACTTGTCTCATCATTTCAGATTATCGAAGAAACAAATCGTTAGTAAAAAAGATTTATGTGTATTATTGAGATAATTCGCTGTTGCGACATTTGTAATTTTAATTACAAAAATTCATACCTATTAAAAAAAAGGATAGCTGTAGTAACCATTTTCTGGTTAGTCTCCGCATGCTAGATGGTTGTGCTCCGTATCCTAGTAGTATTGCGAGTCGAACGATCTTGGATAGGCACGTCAACTATCTGTCAGTTAGTTGGCGTTGGATGGGGACGGTGGTTATGCGGCATACTAATGCCACGCATGCAATAGATAGGGATGGCAACTATCCCGGTATTGTAGGTTAAGTCGTCCTGTTAAAGCGAACGAGCGGTAGACTTGTTCCGACTTACCTTCGAATATCTTCACGTCAATGCCGGATTTCCGCCTAGGCCCGCAAGGCCCGGACCTAGGGGCGCCAAGATAGATGAGGCGCGACGTCGTGATTTTTTTTCTTTTTATGCTCAATGAAAGGATGAAGAGACCGAGAAAAAAGTTGCAGGTATACTTCACGCTATATTTCTGAAGCTAAAATCTACAGCAATTGATCGTAAAATTCACCACACCAAGGACTTGCAATGTAAAATTTGACAAGTCAGTTGGTAAGAACCACCATAATTACCGTTTTTGTTTATCTGCCGAATAAGTAATGAAATATAGTAGAAAAGAAAAAAGCAAAAATATTAAGTTTAATGCGGCGAATATTGATTAGTCTGTGGCAACGTGCAACAAAGTCTTCTACGACAAGTATCAACGCGAACGCGTCTTATTAGTCGACTCGAGCCCGTGCGTTTAGTTTTTAGACGGCGCCGACGGTGGTCTTTTGTTATTGCTAACGAGTATCACAAAATATATTGATAAACCTTAAAATTATGAGCGATCGACAAAAATTAATGGGTTATCAAAAGAAAAAGGAAAAACTGCTCAAAGAAGCGAGAGAAAAGAATATATTAAGCAAGATACCGAAAGTTCAAGGATTCTTCAAAGATTGGCCTGCTGTATCTTCGAGTTCTGATGAACCACAAGTGGTAATAAATATTCTTCGCTTTGTTTTTTATTTATTACTATATTTTACATATCACAAGTCGTAAACGAGCGCCAATTCGAGTAATAACAAACAATTGTCTGCGAAGAAATGATCAAATAATTCGCAGCAACGAAAGCAAGAATACAGTGTCTATTTTGATTAGAAAACTTACTACTACTCATTCATTACATAGTATGTAAATGATCATCATTTTATTGCGTTGGTCCTTGTAATACACGTAATGACGATAAATTGATGTTATGTGAGTGCAATAAGACATATTTTTCTTCACGACGCTATTCATTCAACGGTCTTTCATGCTTTTGCAAAAAGATGTCTTGTTATTAGATGGCATCCACATGTGATTTGAAGCATGGAAAAAAAACTGAGTATGATTTATATCTTATGGACAAAAATTGTCTCAAAGTTACGGTCGAAAAAATGTTGAAAGCCGACGTTGCTTTACGTACTTTTCAAGTTCCCAGTGGCTTAATTTTCCGTTCACCTATTCGCCCACGTTTTCAAAGCGAATTTAAATTGATAAATAAAGCCAATGGAATGGAAGACAATGCACGCGTATGATGGCGACAAGCGCAGTCGACGCGTCATTCGCATATATACCGCGCACTGACAATAATCATTTAGTCCGGTAGATGCTGGTAAGGCGTATCCGCTGGGATAGGGGTGACATACAGATTTAAGGGATCGCTCGAACGCCAATCTCGATGCTTACCACGGCTATCCCATACAGCCTTGCTCGGAAGCACTAGAATTTTTTTTCAGTGCGCTTACCCCCCACGAGCGCCTACGCTTATCCGCAATACGGGTTGAGTGTGCGCATTCTGAATTTTTCTAATGATTACATTTTTTTTTTAATTGTAACTATTTTATAAGCTATTTCTTGATTCGATTATTAGGTAAATGGATACTTTATCAAATACACGACTTCGTTTTTCTTTACTCCTTATCGTTTAATCTTGACACCGCTTTGAACCCTCAAGTGCGCGTACTTGACCCGAACGATCCTGCATTTACCGTACGTAAAGTTGTTGTATTCGACGTCGCGGCGTTCTCTGCATCCATGCCGTGGTTTGTGAAATGAAAGGTGTTATTTCAATTCGACGTTTCTTTTTTCTACAAATGCCGAGAGTCGTCGAAATCGGATGGACGATCTTTTCCGGAAGAGACGGACCATTTTTCTTATTTTCGACGTTCCACTTTCCGTTCGTTTCGCCATACGTTTCCTTATTCCGTATCGAGAGCGTTAGCGTCGCAGCAGACAGCGACGACGAAGAGGTCGACGCGGGTGGTCAACGAGTCAATCAAATCGACGATAGTAAGTTTCCGTTTTTACTGCATGTATATAGTCACGCTCGTGCGTCGCCGTTTCGGTTCCTTGTTTCCTTATTTTACCTTTTATCGTCAACAAAGTCAACGGCGCCTCTCGATCGTATATACCTACCGCGCCCCCCTAAAACTATTCTACGACACGCGACCGTCTGCTGCCGCCGATAGACACCGGCGACTCGAATGGGTAAGTAAGAGACGGCATCGCGTCGCTCGGAGCTGATGGGAGAAAAAACGCGACGCCCAGGGAACCGCTGGATTTTTATTCACTTCTGGGAGTGTTACGCGACCGGTGGTCGTCGGACGGACAACGTTAACGACCCGTGTCGTGCGCGTTTCCTCGTCTTTTCCAGCATTTTCGAGCCGTTTTTTTGATTTTTGGATCGTAAGCAGGTCTCGACGACCAAATCAATTGACTATCGATTGAATTGACGTATTCTGACAATTGAAAGGGAAACTGAAAGCATATTATCTATAGAATAAGTCAAAAGTACAGAGAGTATAGGGACAAAAGTATAGGGACTTTTCTGGCCTATCATAAATGGCCTCAAAGTTGAATATCTGCGAATAAAATCTACTGCTTTGTAAGAAATTATAAATATACGTGTCAAATGGAGTAAATTCTATGATCTTATTGTACTGATTAAGAGCTCGTTGCAAAAATTGACAAACTGATATGAAAAAATCAAAATGGCGGGCAAACATGTTCCATTTTTGAAAATCATTCCGATCCGCCTAGAACTTCCCGCTCGGGAGATTACGGGGTCGCTGAGTACGAATCTCACGTCAGAAGTCGAAAATTTGAATGGGCGATTCCAAAATGGTGGGTGACTTTTCAAAAAAAAAAAAAAAGCACTCGATACCAAGGATGTTGCGTCTGAATTTCAAGATTTGCGAAATAAATTTCAACGTCGATTTTTGCAGAATAGCAATCGGGAAAGCGAGTGTTCAACTCGATTCGCGATATGCAAGTTCGTGGAGTACTCAGCACACTTTTGAACTCCAGAAGATACTCGTATTTGGAAAATATTAAGAAATGCGCGAACGATGATCCGCCAAATTTTCAGAAGCATCGACAAATCCTGTACGGTGTTTTTTGATGAAATTCGACAAAACAGTTCTTGTTTGAAATCGTTCGCGTGGATTTCATAATTCACACGAATTTGCAATTTGAGATGTGATAATTTGGACAGTGAACTTGTCCACTCCGTAGGTAACTACCACCTGTTGCCGTGTGTTTCGCAACCTTTGAGAATCGCGCAGCGAGGCGGAAATGAACTGGTGTAGTACCCGGAGAAAAAAATGGTAATATCCACTATGTAACAACGGGATATCAATGCTACGATACGTGGTAACCAAGATTTTTAAGCGAGAAAAGTCTTTTGACACAGTAATTTCCCCCATTCCAAATGGTAACGTTGGTTATGTCAACGTAGTAATGATTGCGATGTTACATCGAAGAGAGTGCCATGCGAATGGGAGTTATTCCTATTTTATACATTTCAGTTTATTACGTTTTATTTATTTATTTTCTAGTAAGTAAGGTTATATTCGGTTTATTTAAGGGGTGATGGTACCAAGATTTTCGACCAAGTCTGAAAATTCGATTTTTCGTTGTTCACCTCAAAATAGTCTTGAAACCACTTTCCCCCACCTATGAAAAATATAATTGTGGAGAAGCTATTTTTTATAAGGTGATTGCGAGCCCAATGAACTGAATCAAGAAACGTTGCTTTCATTCGTTGTGAGCATGATGGATCACTCGTGTAACACGATTTGTACGATTTAAATCAATTTTTCCGTGAATTTTGAAAAGACGATGGTTCTCGATGGCGTGCTCGCAAAACGCGCTCAAGTAAAATAATGAAACAAATTTTAAAAAATGTATATCCTCGTAACCCACTTGTACATAATTTTCTAACTTAATACCTCGCCTGCTACCTAACCTCATTCCCATACCCAATCACACCCCAACACCCCAATATTTTTTTCAAAGAAATAACGTTCATCAACCAATTTTTCCCAACAAATACAGCTGCCGCATCTGAAGCTGCCCATCTGAAACTCAAGATTTCATAGGAGTTATATCTCCTGTCTCTAGCCTTCTTGTATCTCCCCGCTTGGCTGCGTGGATAATCATTTGTTGCAACGAGAGCTATGTAACATGGGACTGAGTACCATACTACACGGCTTTGATTCCTATACACTATAGTAATGTATACCATTTATTGCCAACCACGTAACATAGTAACCGTTACCAGAAAAATGGTCACGAGTCCTATTCAACATAGTATTATTTGCCATTTTATATAAAATGAGTCTGGTTACTACGTTAACATGGTAATTATTACCATTTTTTTTACTCTTAAGAGTAAAATATCGAAGCGAGTCGAGTTCCCGAAAGGAAATTTTGCACGTACGAGAAAAAATACTCGAATCGCACGCGAAATTCGGGAATCCATACTGGAAACCAACCTGGTCTCCGAATATCGATTTCCTTGAACTTTTGTCGGAACTATTTTTCCTTATTTTTCCATACCCACCGTTCGGAAGATATTCGAAGCGGTTGTTACTACTGCTCCACCCTTCGTCATCTCTATACAAATTCGATAGTGATTTCTATATGAATTCCATCGAGATTATTCACATAGATAGAATTGATGCATAATCCGTTCCCGGTTACGTACAGATACGCATCGTCGATTCACCCGCAATCTGTACAGAATTTATAAAGAAATAATTACGATTGGTACGGAGATTGTACGAATTTCCATTCGATATATATATATATATATATATATATATATATATATATATATATATATATATATATATATATATATATATATTTCAGGTAATATTCTCCCGCAATTTGTGGCAACTTAATTAAGACGAAAGGCAGGGTTAGTTAGTCTATGATACCACTAAGCAATTAAAGGTACTTGCGACCCGGGTTTCAAAGTGTTTCACTTCATCTTCAGGCAGTAGTTGAGTGCTGCGAAAATTTGACAAACGCCGGCCGAGGTGTTATTGGTTCGGCCGTCACTGAAGCACCCAAGCACCTTTGAGTGCTTCAGTGACGGCCGAACCAATAACACCTCGGCCGGCGTTTGTCAAATTTTCGCAGCACTCAACTACTGCCTGAAGATGAAGTGAAACACTTTGAAACCCGGGTCGCAAGTACCTTTAATTGCTTAGTGGTATCATAGACTAACTAACCCTGCCTTTCGTCTTCATAT
>OZ018309.1:18124178-18171143 GCA_963969455.1 Arge pagana | reverse complement strand
GTAGAAACTGTCGATGATGTCATTTCTATTTTCAAGCAGCAGTCCTATAACTATACAACTATTATCCAATGAAAGTGAAGATCCCGTGTAGCAAGCGAGAAGGCGCCGGTACACGTCCGATACATAAGCGTATATTCCCTGTCCCAATCCTGTCGCGTGTCGTGAACCTTTTCGCGCGGAGAAGATCGGTCGAGCGCCTTTCATACGCGAGAAGAAGATCTTGTTCCATACTTTGCTCGTTTCGATCGTAGATCGATTTTTCTCGGACTATCACCTCCCCCCCCCCCCCCATTTCACTCCCGACGTATTCGTTGCATTTCGCCACGATTTTCAAATTTCCAATGCCCAACGAAGGTATGCCGAGCAATTAACGTGCGAGTCTCATTCTTTTGGACGTGGAATATGAGACCGGCGACGCATCAATCACTTTCCTAAATGGATACTTTCACCGTGCGACGTAGAATCGAACGGATTCTAAAGGCGTTAGTCGATACCTGCCACAATATTTACACCCGGCTGCAAATCTGGACCGTAACCGCCTACGCGGAACGATCATTCAGTCCCGGCAACGTGAGCGGTCTCAGACAGGCAGCTGGTTTTAAAAAAGTGCAGTAAAAATGTCCATTCATCTCGACGGTATTGCTGTAGATTTTTTCTCCCGTGACTCGAGTGAACTTGACGTTCGCCGCGTACATCGAGACTGTCATCGGTCGGTTTATCGAGCAAGTCGAACTCATCGAGGTGAAGTATTGAATTCATCGCTATGCTTTGTGGGAAGATATATCGACCTGAGGGTTATGGGTCAAGTGGTCCAGGACGCTGTTGCCAATGCTGCTTCGTACTTGGCGAAGCTTCGGTTTCGTTCACAGTTACAACCGAACCGCGGCGGTGTGGGTGTCGAAGAGCGTGCAGCCTCTATCCGAGTAATTTATAATAAGCTAAGTTCAATGCAACGCGTGGGTTGCGCTGACCGACAGCCGCTATACGAATTTGTAATCCAATTTATTTTCTCGACCGCGTTGTGCTGATCGCGATCATCAAGGTTTGTCCTTTTTCCGTCGCTTCCTCGTCCAGAGAATCGTGCCCCGCGAGTGGGTCGCACCGAACTGCTTATCGAGGTAGGTATTGCGTGCCGAAAGTCTGAAAAATTGCCAAGGCGAAGCGAAAGATGGGAAGAACTCGTAGATCGAGAGGCAAACGAAACAGGATCGCGGCTACCCCTACGATGTAATTAGTTTTCGTTGGCTCGTTGCGACGGCCGCGTCGTCCCTTCTTTTTTCATTTTATTTATAAAATACGCGCAGCGTTTTAGCTGCTCGTGTTTGAAGTACTTGATTACAGGAACGCGCATTGTTCGCTCCGGACTGCGCGTGTCTTCTTCGGCCAGGTACTTAAAAAGCCGTTCATGTGTGGATATTGTGCGCTCAAATACAAAGCGGCTGGTCTCTCGGACCTCTGACCCTGCCTCTAATGAGCAGCAAAGCACGGCTATTGTGCCTTGTGTCTGGCTCTTGTGTTTTCTTGCTTGCTTGCAAGCGCCTCCTCTATTCACTGCGTCCTGGGTACTCAGTCTGTCGTACTCTTGGCACCATATGCTCGCTCATGTTTTACGCGAGAATCAGAAAGCTTCGTGTTCCTCGTAACTCTCTCGGCAATTCTTCGAACCATTGTGTTATCGTTTCCTATCCTCTTTACGTCTCGTGCAGACGTCGCGACGTTCCGTCAATTTAATCGCTGCGTGATTATAAAGTTCTTATAAAATCCACGCAAGCAAATAAAAAGAGAGGAAACAGAGCGAATCAGGATTAGAATAGGGAAATATATACAAAAAATGTTGAGCTGAAATTGGATTAGCAATCATAGTGAGAGATGGGATGGAGAGGAATGAAATTAAAAAACACACCTGCATAGGAATATCAATATTTATGAATAACTTTATAAATAAAATGTACGTAACAATTTTGTTAATGAAGGCCAATCTCATTATCATTATAATATCCACGCTATCGTGGCATATTTGACAATCAAACCGCGATCATTGGGCGTTGATCGGCTTACAAGAGATGCGACCACGATGAGTCGATGCATCGAGCTCCGTCTTGGAGTGTCATGTGTGACCAGATGCAGGTCTTTGGATGAATGACGAGGAAAGATCAACGTTGTTTGAAGTCCCGTCGTCGTAGAAGAAGAGGTGTCAACGGGAGGCAGGAACTCGTCCGTCTGAATGCTGTGTATCGTGTACCTAGCCTGTGGTGGCATAGAAATTTGTATCGCGCGCTCAGCGCAAAACCAACGGTGATTTATTGTTCAAATATAGCTTTAAAAATGATTGATCACTGCGACTTTCCTCGACTAAACGTCCGCCCCGCGTTCGGTCACACTCGGGACCGTCGGTCACTTCGTATCTCCGTGCCACGCAACCTGGTACACGGCACATCCGACACTCCTTTCACAGAGATGGCGATATTCTTTTCCCTTTTTTCTGTCATAAGCTTTCTGTACGTTACTCATTCGCTCTGTCGAACGATCTTGAGAATCTTTTCAAGGATGTCGAGCTAGTAGCTCAATTCACGCTCGATCGTTGCAGAAATTGACGGAGAACGACGTTAACTTCCGCGACAGTTTCGCATCGCTTTCACGTTTTCTCCGGGCTAACGGTCGAAGCACGAGACAGAACGATCAATTGTAAAATGAACTGATAATAATGATAGATTAATAGATTAATAAAATTATCATTGGAAATGATTTAATAAAATTAATTAATAATCAATTCCATCGATTAATCGCGACTCAGAAACTTCGAGTCGATTATCCACTACATTGTTTTCCAACTATGAGGTAATAATAGTTCCAACAAAATCCGCTTCAAACAAACTGGTCTCGTAGTTGTTGAAAAATTCAGGTCATAGAGCGGCAAAAAGTGATTTAAAAAAAAAATTGCTCGAAGTTTTGTCGGGAACGGACCTCGCGCATTCGTTATGGGAAATCGTCCATGGTAGAATTGTCTGAAATTGGAATACGTTATTCTCCTGATGCTCCCGATGAAAAGTCCTCGTGGACACGAAGACGACGGTAGTTTTTTTTTAGATCAAGAGGGTGGAAAGTTAGATATTTTTCAATATACAGGCTGTCTTTTCAAAACCTCAACACCATTTTCATCCCCGTAGAGAACATCAATCGATTTTGGCGATTCGAGTTGAACTGCAACTCAAATCAAGAATTGTTTGGGCCAAAAGTTACTTGTGTTCACCTGAGAAATACGAACCCGGAAACAAAATAGAGGGTTCCGTTTGAAAAAATAAGGTTGACCCGAATTGCCCTGCACCTAAACACTCCAGGTAAAAAAAGACTGCGCAAATCGATTTCCCCCTCAAGACCAAGAAGATCAACTCAGGTGGTCCAAATTGTTGGGATGCTCTTCGCGGGTAAAAAGGGTGTTCTGGTTTTAAGAAGACAGCCTGTATATTGACATATAGCGAACTTCCTACGACCTTTATCGAAAAATTGTTCACTTTTCGACTTCGCGTCCATGAGAACTTTTAATCCGGAGAATAACATGTTCTCTTCAGGAGAATAACATGTTCCAATTTCAGACAATTTCACCAAGGGCCACTATCCTGTAAGGAATGTGCGGGGTCGTTTCTTATGACTGCAACCAGCCAAGAACTCGTAGTCGTCAAGTCAGGCTTGTCGTTATTTTTGGTTTATCTTCGCGAAATACGCTCGAGTCCTCGTCCGTTACGATTCCTTGAACACTCAAACGAGGTTTTCTTACACCTCGAAATGCTCTGCGCACGCCGTGTCGTCGAAATTTCTGTAACTCCTGGGAAACGCGAAAAATGAAAAAAATCGATTCTTCGGATCGCGCGAATCCGAATTTCCGCCGAAACTGTAAGTTTCGTGACTCTTCCGCCTACAGAGCCGGCAAATACGACAGTTTCGTAGGATCCGATTGTTTGGAAGAAAGTAAGACAGAGATCGAGCGAGAGGAATTGCTATTTCTCCATCTACATACCTTCTCTCATTGGGAACTCGCGATAGTTCGGTAGCCGACATCTGTCAACGAGCCCGTGTGCGCCTATATCTAATCTAGTCGACCCAGCGACTCGTTGCGGTCGCAACACGCCCATGCGGCGATGGTATCGGTTATTGAACGTCGAATCAATACGTCGCGTCTATCGGGATCATTGTGGGATTATTTGGCATTCCGGATGTCGGCAGCGCGCCAGATTACAGGCCGAATCCGGGCTACGATGGTCCGAAGATTGAACAGATATCCCTACGGATTTGTAACTCGGCCGATACTACCGCGCGGACGAACCTTGCCCGAAGGCTTCGAGGGGTACCTTTGAGATCTCTCTTCTCGAAACCGTTTCACGCGAGACGCTGTAATTTTCACGCGGACAAAACGTTGGAATATCATATTACACGTCATTACTCCTCATTTTCCATCGCGTCTACTTCGCGCGGAGTACCTATTTTTGCTGTTAGCTCTGCGGTGGGAGGCACGATGAAGAAGAGCAACGTAGTAGCAGCCGTTGTAGGTACGCAACAAGCACCTTCGCGCGTTCCGTTCTTATCGTTATCGTGGCTCGTCGCATCGTATAGTCGCTCCTCTCTTGACGGTGCGAAGCACCATCGTGGAAGATACTTATGACGGACGAAGATTCTTCCTTGATTCCTCGGGCTCCAGCACGTGTGTGCTGGCCAGTTCAACGGCGAACCCGCGATATGATATATAATTCCAAAGCAGGTTCGAGATTTCACCTTAACCCAATGAATGATTAGTGAGCTATAGTCCGCCGGAGCAGAATAGATAGTCAATCAGTATGCATACACGATCGAGCGAGGCTCGTACAGCTGTAAATCACGCGGTGAATCATTGGATCTGGTACACCACTCTGCTACGTCGCAGCGTATCGAGCCATCGTCCCGTAAGTATACCCGATATCGTATAAGAAACGAATACTCGCGTTTCGTTTCCCGTCACGACATGCCTTTCGACAAAATATTGGGACACGTGATTATCACCTCTACTACAATCGAAACCCTACGACGACGGCGATGCCAAACTCCTCGGAGATATATCGTCGGAATCATCGAAACGTGATTCCGTCACCCCGTCGTCGATCTCGAACGACGACGAAGCAGCAGCTTCATCTTCTTCTTCTTCTTCTTCTTCCCCTCGTCGTTGTTGATCGTCGACGATAATACGATGCGCGTGTTCGTTTCCGAGAGATATCGTTTGTCAGCGTATCCGCAATAGCTGTGCGACAACGAACCGTAAAGTTTGAAAATAAAACGGTAAAAAGTTGAGAAACTGGAACACATATTCGTCGAAGATCGGTCGAATGCGAAATACATTCCTGGGAAGCGCGGGGACATCGCGGAGAGGAGCCAGACGAAATTCGGGCAGATAAATCTCGCGGGTTTCTGCTCGGAGGCAGGGCACAAGCTGTAAGGACGGCTCGGTAGTCGTTCGTTCGGTCGACTCGCGAGGAGAAGAGAGCGGCGGTGGTGGTGGAGGAAACTCGCGAAGGAGCGGCGATTCCGGAGCGTGGAGCTGTACGGTTTGGTCCTCGGAGGTGGAGCGTGGAGGTGAGGAGAGATACGCCGAGTGGTTTTCTGATGCTGAGTCACTCGTCACCCCTTTGGCAGCCGCGAAAAACCTTCGGTGTACTTCGAGAATGTCGTTGGCATGTCGGCTCGGGTGTATTCCCACTGGCTGCCTTGTGACGAAGAAAGGTGGTCTCGGACTTTTTAAAGGAATTACCGAACATCGAACGGACGATTGTTCCGCCGTGTTCGATGTCTCGAATCGTAGCGGTTCGACTCTGCTTTCTTCTTTTCTTTCTCTTTCGTCGGACGAGATGCGATGCTACACCGCGACGAACGAACGGTACCCACGCGGAGGGGTGGTACTGTGACCCTCTCGCGCGTATTCTACCGACCTCTATCGCCTTTTCTCCCTTCAGCGCGAAACTCGCAGCCCCGACTCTCAAAATTCAATCGATCCTAACATTTGCTGATAATCACCTCGTCAGCCACGGTGTGGAGACAACGTTACGGAAATATCTGCTCTGTTAATAACGTAGCGATTTATCGGGACTGCTGGAGCGCTCGTGATAGTTTTTTCAAATTGTCTTCTGACACCGTTGCTGACTACTGAAAAATCGCAGCAATCTTCGTTTTGAGATTAGAAGCTGTCGCTAGGTTATGCAATAATCCTTACTACGCACGGCCGCGAGAGATGCTACAGGATATCGTTGGAGTAACACTTACGATCGGTCTCAGCTATTGCGTATCGACGGCCCTGACGAATAATAGCGCCAAAATGTCGGTGCGAAAAGTATAATCGAACGTGAGCTATTCACGAATAGAAACTACAACAAATTTTGTATTTTGTTTTACCTAATAAATATTTGTGGAATCAAAGACCATTTTTTCAACTGAAGTACGTCTCATAAACTATAGAGTCATTCGGGGTAAGTGTGCGCATTCCTTCTATTTCCAAAGCGGAAGTGAGGGGATCACAACATGCACAGGCAATTTAAAGGTATATTAGCGGGAAATTAGTTTGCACTAATGAAAGTGACCTCGTATAATCCGGTTTTTTGTTTTTCAATGTAACAAGAATCGGCTCCTGCCAAAATAACTTTTATCATCAGGGCAAAGATTGCCATCCCGTACTGCGGCGGGTAGCCACAACGGTAAACGATTTTTTCCCGTGTCAGTAATTTATTAAGGTTAATTTTCCACCATAACTTTTGAGGTTATGTCTGTTCGCGGTAAAGTTATATACGTATTTACGAAACAAGTCCGTCCGGGGTAAGTGTGCGCACGCGCACGTCTTCTTACGCGAAGTAACGATGAATTGGTTCTAAAAAATTTGGTTTTTTCGCGCGTGTATGATCACTGCCAAGACGATTCCTCGTGAAATTCTAAAATACTGATCAACTATTATATTATATTTTATTTTGAGTTAATTTTTATGCAACTTATTTCGATGTGATTAATAAGTCAATCTGTTATTACCTATTGATCTGATCTCTTACGTGACTTTGTCTAATCATTTTGGATTATAAAAGAAATAAGCCCCTAGTGAAAAAGATTTATGAGATAGAAATAATTTGCTGTTGAGACGTTTGCAACGTTAATTTAAAAAATGCGTACACTTATCCCGCACGAGTGCGCACACTTACCCGCAATACGGGTTAAGTGTGGGCGTTATGCATCTTTCTAATGACTCTGTTTTTTGTTAATCGTGAAGATTTCATACGCTATTTCTGAATTCAATCATTAGTCAAATGAATAATTCATCAAATATATAACTTCATTTTTCTTTAATCCTTCTTGTTTAATTTTGAAATCACTTTGAATGCTTAAGTGCGCACACTTGATCCGAACGATTCTACGCGTCTAAATATTTCTGTATTGAAATTTATCTTTGTCAATACGCATAATAAAATAATGTAAGTTATTTTTTTAACCATAGCATATATCGCATGTGACTTGAATTGATTAAAAGATTAATTAGTATTCAGTACAATAATGTTTTCTTATTACATACTTGATATATGAACACGAAATTTGTTTATCAATAAAAAAAGTTTTATCCGTATAGAGTCGAAAATCGTTGCAATTATTCTCTAGGGCAGTCGATATGTCCCATACGTTGCAGGTCGCGGTAAATCTTACTATCGGTTTTCGCTTAAGGGAATTCTGCCCAAAAGCTGAAAACAGAGAAATTTCGTTCAAACTTTGTAGATGTGTAGCAATTTATCATCTAAGCATGCTGTAAAAATTTTCGAATTTTTAGCAAGCTTGTTTATGAGAGAAATTATTCAAAAATTAATACGTAGTCTTATGGGAAAATCAAATTACTGAGCATATTTCGAATAATTTGCATTACGAATGTGCAACAAAAGCCAACTGTACCTATAGAAAATACTTTGACTGCTCTATCTTGTTAGCGCGTTGGTTGAAGCTTTTCCCGATGGGCAGTCAAATACACGTAGATACGTTTCGCGGATTGCTGAGAATTTCTTTTTAAATTCTTACAACAAGGTCGTATCCCGAGTAATTTATTGTGAAACTCGCCAATAAAAGTCTTGTTAAAGATTGGTTAACACGTTATTCGGGAATACGCTTGTGAAAAGTCACCTCCATATGTATGGCTCAACGTTGGATATCAAGGATAATCCTATAAAGGAGAAACCGACGGGCGTAACAAAAATCTACAGCATTTGCAATTACGGTGAGGAATCGATCACCGTTGATTATGTTAAATGAAAGGAAGAACGGCGGAAGCGTCGTCCGGGCGATTGACATTTTTTAACAGAGATGATCGACCGTCTTTCGTTACGAACGTGTTACCTTTGGCTCCGGTGTCCCTCATAGTCGAACGAAACAAAAACTTTCGTTCGAGTTCACGTCCGTTTGACGCCCGTCGTCGGAAAGTCGTCCGGTGAGTTTTCTCGGAGAGAAAATTGATAGCCGAGCATGGGCTGTGATGGTCTTTGATGGATCGTCGTCGGGTCTACCGATTGTTCGATAGAGAGCTAGTCGCCGTGGCGTGTAGAAAACGTGAGAAGTGTGAGAGAAGACGGAAGAAGAAAAAGATATGGGAGCGTTTGGGTAGCTTGTTGTACACGCTGATGAGAGAAAAAGTTCTGTAAAAGATGAACAACGGATCAGTGATACATTTCGAGAGTGTGAGAGTCCTAGAGAGGAATTCAGAAAAATTCGAGGCGTGAACGCACAAACGGAGGAGGGCATATGACGAATCGGGCCGAAAGTCCCGCGGGAGACATCGGGAAACGAGCTCACCCAGAGTTGATCAGTAAGGCTGGGCACGCGTCGACTGGGTCCGGTCCTCGAATGCCATCGTAACGAGGTCCCCTTCAACTTCAGGCCTCCTCCCTCGCGCCACAGCCTCTGTATTTCTCTGCGCGGTCCGTTCCTCGCGTCGCCCCTCGTCGAGAGTCTTCAACTTAAAAAAGTCCTCGATTTACTCTGGCTATCGTTCGCCGATGTCTGGCGGAGCGGGTACGCCGCCGCCCCCCTTCCCCCTCTGGAGCCCGGGCGACGCGTCCTCCCCGGGAGTTTCGACGCCGAGGTTCGAGCTACTGACTGAACGTTTGAATTAGACAGGGAATTCCGAGGAATGCGCGGAAGAAATCGCAACACTGGATTCCCGAAGGTTTCGATTCGCCGACGTTGTCGAGCTGAGCTATCGGTCTCCACCGGCCATTAGCCCTTATCGGGAAGAAATTATTTTTAAGGGGCACCAATGGAACCTTGAGTATGCCGAAGAAATTTTTCAGTGTGATCGAGAACATTATTTTGATTGTCGACCGTCTGCACGGACAATTCCATTGTCCACCGTGACCACCGTCGTTTTTTGCGCGTTGAAACCACCAACCGACTCCGCGACGAGCAGCGATGCACCCAACGAATAAATCTCGGAAAGAATCGATAGTCGTCATTTTTCATCCTCTTGCCTAAATCGAATGAAACCGGCAAAACTCCGGCAAACGTTGCCGTCTTGCCACTCGAAGTAAACGACTTAAAAAAAAATATTCTTTGTTGTTCTGTTTCAGAGTCTAGCCACAGGTTGGACAGCGGGTCTCCCTTTTGGAGGATACAGCTGGATCAAGACCTCCTTGACACCATTAGCGCCATCTACCCTGAGTGGTTTAAGGTAATTTTACAAATGTTGTTGATCTTCCTGCGGTGCTTCGTTGTTAACTAGCAGATCGTTCGTTGATCGTAAGGTTTCCATTGTAAAGTCGTCGTATTCCTTTTTGGGAGCAAAGCGGCAGTTACCCGGCGTTACGTGGAATCGTTGTTATTTAATAGTACCTAGTCACATGCGCGTACGAACATTCAGAGTCCTAACCAGTGCGGATAGTAGTTAGTCACGCCTCGATGTTCCAGGATTATACGAGCAGCAGGACGATAGCATCGTCCTCGAGTAGCTCGTCGTCGCAACTGATCAGCGGGACGACAGCAGCAGCCGTTGGCGCGACGGCGCAACAGCAGCAACCATTCCACAAGCCGTCGAAAATTGTTCAGAAATCGAAACTGAAGAGCAAAAAGACGGAAGGGGGAAGAGAAAAGGAGAGGAACGGCAGAGAAGAGAAGAAAGAGAAACGCGAAAGCGAAGAAGAAAAGTAAATATATATACGTCGCTGTTTTTTCCCCTCAGTTTTCGATCGTTGCACCTCCGAAATGTACGCGCGACGCACAGCATTGGACACTTATAATCGACACGCGATGAGCGTTCAACTTTGCGGAAGTCCTTGTACATGCATACTACGTATTCATGCGCGCTATCCGCGACCCAGCGTAACGTAGGAATCGTCCACTTACACGCGTGCGATACAATTTCGCGCGTGATTCAAAGAAACATTACCGAGAAAGTTGATTGATACGTAGCAGAAGTGAACGCAAAAAAGGCTGATTTTCAGCCCAATTTTCGGACCCCGCTAACGATCTGGAGAAAAAATATAAAAATATGTTACAAGTATCAAGTTACTCGTCATTGAAAACCAACGTGTATTTCGCATTTCGTTTTCTGAAAGTATCAAAAACTTACCCAAAAAAATTTAAAAACACGAAAATAGCACTAATTATAAAATCATATTTGTTTTTACTTTTTTCCATAAGATAAACTTTACAGATGTTAAATCACGTATGTGGTTGATTGATAAAGGTTAACGTGGGTTGAAAATTTACCTGAAACCTCTGCCATGGTTTGGAATCGTCCTCAAAATAGAAAAATCAAAAACGAAAAATATTTCTCGGGAATTCCGAAATGATTTTTGTAAATGCTTGAAATCATAAAAAAATATAGAACAAGAATGTTATATTAGTCTCGATGGGAAAACAAGCCTCGAAACAACTCTTACGAAGGGCAAAACCACCCCCAATCAGAAAAATATAATGAAAAATCAACCCTCATTAATCAACGAGTTGTTGTCTTAATTGATTAATGCTTCAACTGTTGTAAGGCTTGTTTTATAGAAATACTACGATGAAAAATGACTTTATAATTAGTGGTATTTTTGATTTCTTAATTTTTGGCGTAAATTTTTGAAATTTACGAACGATGAAAAGCGACGTTTACTTTGGTTTTTAATAACTCGTAACGTATTTTTCTATTTATTTCCCAGACCGCTAGCGAGGTGCGAAAAACAGGCTCACCTTACCGTCACTCCTTCGAGCTAGCAAAAGGGTTTTGTATTTGTCGATTCATCGCGTTTTACGTAAATACATAGGTACTCGGCCAACGTAAATAACGCCGTTCCGTCGAGCATTCTCGGGAATCGTGAACAACGTGAACAGTACCGAAGAGCAAAATGTTTGTATAATCGAAATGATAGACGCTCTTGTTGCTTCTGGATCTTGGATCTTGGATCTGAAATCGCGAGGTGTCCGTGCGACGATCGGAACGAATACCGAAGTATATCCCGAGTTTATTCTAAGCCGTGACTCTCCTTCATTCGCGACAGAGAACAGCGGCCTGTTGAGGGCGGTGGACACGGTAAGAAACAACTAAAACAGCACCAAGTGAAAATATTGGAAACAGTGGCAGTGGTGACATCGGCAACCGGAAAAACAGGGACGCCGATACTGACAACGGGGATGGCAGAGGGCAACCAATCGCCGCCAAAGGCGGAGGTCGATGACTCTCCGCTTCAACACGCCATGGACCGCAACAAGGAGTGTGAGTACCTTGCACGCGTACCTACTCGAACACATTCTCACCCACACATCTCGCGAACATTCTTGTGCGTACATGCCCGTCGCGAACGTATGACGCGTACCTGAGCACGATTTCATCGATCGTCTATTACCAAGATCGCGAATCGATCTTTCCCGCATTAAGAGGACCACCGCTACCGGATTTGTCGCCTCGTTAGGCCGCGATTGCGTGGCTTTGCGAGGGAAAAGAAACGCATTCGTGCAATTTATATGAGTACGACGCGGCTTGCTTCGAGCAGCGTATGAATATTCAAACGATCGCCGCGTCCGTTTCTCGTCGAAATAAGCAGAATCGTAGCCTCGTAACTGTCCTAGATGGGTTGTAAAACTTAGCGCAACGTGTCTTGAAATAACGATTCTTATGTGCTTCTTCGACTTTATCTCGAATCACCGCATCTGACTGAGCCACGTGTTTCTTTTTTTTTTCGTAAGAAACCTTTTTTTCGAAGCGTTCCCGGTATCAGGAGGATCGACGAGTCGTGGCGTCGATGCAAACTTTTTTTCTTCGCATCGTTCAACGCGAACGCATATCGATCGTATCCTCAATAAACGTTACAATTATAACTGATAATCACTTCCGAGACAACTGCGTTTACGATGCAGCTCAGGCCACAGTTTATAGTTATTCAATGTATCGCGCGTATCGTGCACCCTGAGCGATGACTCCGAGGCGCGAACAATCGCCGCCGCGTTGAAAACGCACACCAATACGTGTCTGTATACTTCGTTTACGACGACCTTGGATTTATCCGAAAATCACGTTTTTCACCGTGCCCATCAAACTCATTAGACCCTTTACACAGGTCCACACTAAAAATTGTCTACGCTGGGGATCAAACCCAATTTTTCTTTCAAGGTTTTTCCCGCTGAAGCCGAATCTGATGTCAGAATTGCGGGATGCTGGGCGCACTTTTGAGGATACCCATATAAGCCGATGAAAATCATGATCTAGTAATTTTTCCGAAACGATGGTGACATTTGTGTAATGATTGTCGATTTCGGATACGTTTGTCTTCAAATGATCTATGTAATGGATTTGTGCTTCGTTTTTTTTCCTTTTCTGTTTGTTTCTCTTTGTAATATCGAACGGTAATTTGCAAACATGTTTACCTCCCATTGTCTCTAATATCGTCATTCAAATTCCTCCGTACTTGGTGAAATCTTTCTCCTTGTTATTTACAGAAGTCTCGGTTGTTTTCAATTTGAAATTTTAGATTTATTACAAATGCCACAATGTTTCTGTAACAAGCATCCTTAGTGTTATCCAAAAATTTAGTGTACACTTTTTCAAAACTCAACCACGATGCCTTTTTAAGATCAATCGTAAATGAAATATTTTTTTTCTGCAATATTCACAAAAAGTTACTAGATCATGAATTTTATTGGTTTTTATGAGTTATCTTGAAAGTTTCCCCGGTAATCCGCAATTCTGACCTCAGTCTCGTGCTCAATGGGAAATATTACAAAAGAAATATAAGGTTTAATTTCTAGCATGCGCAACTGTTTTTGCGAGTCTATGCGATTCACGACAAAATTAGAAGAAATGTGTTCAGCCAACGATAACATCGATTCGTATGATTGCATTCCTTCGGTTTTGTCGAATAACCGATGACCGAACCCCTTTTTCAATTCCATGCTCGAATAGTTAAGGCAGTTCTGTACAGGAAACGTACTCTGTTAAAAATGCCATTTACTTACAACGACACTGATTTTTCCACGTTATCGTAGTGATGTAACATAATCTCACGCGTTCATTTTCACAAGCGACGAATGCAAAAGACGCATCTGTTCGCGCAATGTTCCCGTCAGATGTGTGTGTGTTTTTTTTTACACCGAAGTAATTCATGCTGCGTTAAACTTTACAAGCGATGTGTTTAAAAAATGTTGACGGATTCGAAACCCGAATGATGATTTATGAAACGAGTATAATCGTCGAGAAAGACGATAATGATCTCATATTTCTCTAGCATTCATTAGAACACCGTGTTCGATGCACGCTGCCCGTTACGATGTGTGCATACACGACAAATCGACTCTTTATCATTCAATTACGTATACTGACATGATATGTCGTACGAAAGACGCGTTACAGTGTCTCGCTTATTGGAAAACAACTTACTACGTACCTATCGGAGAATTTCATGACACGAGTGACGACGTAGTAGTATTTCATTCATAAAATTAACTATTCTCGAATCGCTGCGATAATCGTAAAATCGTAGAAGAGATACTCGTCGCTGTCCAATGACCTTGTTCAGCCGAAACCATCAATCATGGGATATTCCCATTCGTGATAAAAATATGACGGAAACTGTCACGCTTCGGGAATCGTATTGCGTTGTCGGTACTGTCCATTCATCGCTAATCACCGCAATAAAGCTAGAAAGAGAGTTTTTATTTGAATTTCAGTTATTTATTTATTGTACATCGTGTTATGCAAACATATAGCAAAATAACCAATTACAAATGGATTGTAATCTTCATAACGTATGACAGAAAATAATAGCAAAAGTATTTGAGAAACTTATTGCTTACTCTCAAAAGTAAAGATGCACGGGTCGGACGGACAAGATGTTTTGAATAGTTTCCATTATCTATTTCTCCCGAGCTATTTATTTCTTCGGCCCTCCCTGTATGGGCAAAACAGATAATTGACTTTTTTATTAAAAAAAAAATTAAAAAAATTAAAAAAGAAAGAAAAAAAACTATAAGTCAAAGAACAATTTTTTTTAATGAATCTTGATCCCAATTACCAATATGGATATATCCAAAATTATAAATACGAAGTGAAAAATGAATACGATCAAAACGTATATTTTTTATTCAATTTTGAAATTAGCATATCTGTCTTGCCCGTCGGTCCACTGTGCCTTGATGAGGTGTTTGAATATAGAGACGGAAGATGCGGAGCGGATATGAAAGGGCGAGAAATTTCATAAGACTGTGGATGAGACATTAAAGAAGTTTCTCAGAGACCCAGTGCGAGATTGCGGACTAAAAGCATCTCAGGAGCATTTCTAGTGGGAGGTCGCAAGCTGAACTTAGCGACCAAAAAGTTCGTCGAGTGAGACCGTATTGCATCGTCTAGAGAAATTGATTTCTTGAAACTCATTTAAGTTCGATGAGACCTTTCCAGTTCACCTAGTTCCATCGTAATCCGAAATCTGTCGATTTTTCCATCTCCCGAATCCTTCCAAGCGGGCATGCCTCGAACCCCATGATCCATTCCAGATCATTTTTATCCGCGCGCGAGCGTTAAACGCGCGGTAACGAAGATGAGGGATAATCGGATAGGATCCGATCGGTTGTCAGCTTCATCCGTGACCTTCGGCTAAACGGTGGACAACTTTTTCCCTCCTTTCCTTTTTCGCACGGGTAGCGCGCGCGACACTCACGCGAATCGACCCACGCGTCGTCACCCCGCTGCTGCACCGGGCTCGCTCGTCTGTACGCCGGCTAGTGGTGTGGTTATGATATCGCGATAGCGTAGGAAACCAGATGTGTGACATCATCGTTATAAATAGACGCAGTCCGTGTGTGCGTTGTATATCCCGCGACGCGCGGTCCCTTCTCTTGATTTTCTCGCGCGCCTCGAATTTACTTTTCCTCGATACGTATCACCCCCCGCACTCCTTCGACCTGCCTCACCTTGTGCCGCCGCGACGATCGTAGGTGTTCGAGCGATCGCGCGCGCGCGCGCGCCCGTTCGTTCGTAGATCACTATTCTGCGAGGTCTCCTCCTCTCACGTACGCGCTGCGACCACCCCGACTGCCGTTTATAAACCGGCATCGGCGGTCGCGACTCGGGCAAAAAGTAATTACGGAAAAAGACGGACAAATGCGACGAAATGACGTTCCGAAGGGCTAAGAGCCGAGAAGTGGGTACGGCGTTTAATGAGGACGAAGAGGATCGATCGGAAATCGCGGGCGAGGAGGGGAGGCGTAGAACGAGGATGAGACCGCGGCGACGAAGCATCGCCTACCGTTTTTCCGACCTCGAGGATCGTTTTGCGTCAAGTTTAATTGACGGACGTCAGTTTAGTGGTTGTTCGCCTTCGTTCGCGCGCGATCGATCTCCTTTTCGAAAACCACTGTTCGCCTGCCGTTATCTCGCGGCAATCTCTCCTGAGTAATTACCTCGGGTGTAATTTATCGTTCGCCAATTAATCGCGATATCGGTATATGAAATTTCACATCGGACGTACAAATCGTCGGAAGTCCCCCCGATGTCGCGCTCACGATTCATGTTTTTCGAAGCACCGATCATCCTCCCGTCGACGAGTTCTCGTCGTGTTGTAAAACGAACACGGTTCGATCGGCGGATCGCAAATCGGCGTTATCGAACAGACGTTTGATCCCCCCCCCCCCCCTCATCCCCCTTCCCCCACTCTTCTTGTGGTCCTCGAGCTCGCGTTCGCTTGTTCATAAATCATGCGATATCGTCGCACATTCATGCGATACGTTATAGGACCCGTGGGCAAACCGGTCCCAGTGGAAGTCGACCGATCGGAAAGTAAAGCATACCGATGTTTGTAAATCGGTACCTACTCTCGCGACCTACACGTGTAACACGGTGCGTCACGACGCGCGCCGCGTCACCGAGTCGAAGCGACGATGCGTGGGCAGACGTAAAAGCGGTAGGCGAACCTTACCCACAGCTAAGGGTGGGAGCATAAATTCTTGTACAAACGGGCATTCATTTATTTACATCCTTATCGAAGTTTATCGTAGAATTTCTTATCTTCGGAATAACTTTACCGTGCGAAATCTACCCACGCATAAAGACGCGCCGGTAGCTTTTAGACGCGAGCACGTGATACTCCATCGACTCTTTGTAAGAATATACGGACGATAGGAAATTTATGGGAATGTATAACCGTTCTTTTATTTATCTTTCTCGTGAAAAATATTCAAAATATTCAAATTATTTCTTTTACATTCTCGACTCGCAGCGGATGCGCATTTGTTCCGAGAATCCAAAAATTATCAAAGGCGTTGAAAAAGCCGAAAGTACGACATTCGACGTAAGCGCAGTCGCGAACGACGAAAACGATGCTTTTCAAATCTATGTAAGAAACTGGCTAAAAAAATGTGATTCCGACGATTATCTTAAAAACGCGAAGAAGTATGAATTTCTCTCGTGAAATAATTTTCTACGTCATCGAATAAATCGAGGATGAATTTCGTTGGGGGGAAAAATGTTCAGCCTCGAGGAATGCGAATCACCGAGATGTGACGATTCGAGATGGGATGGATTTCGGAAGGCTTGGTCGGACATTCGCGGGGGATGGCCAATGAATTGAGATGTCACTTGGCAAGGTGCGTATTAACGGCATCGAGTTAATAATCATTGCCAAAGAAAGAACGGGTCTCTGATCGGGAAATTTCATATCTTTCGCTAGGCTAAGCATCATATTTACGCGGCTAGCTGGCAGCGAATGGTGATAATTCAAGACCGATCGGGCGTCAGTTTAGAAATGGAATGAACGAAGAATTGCCCAATTATAAAGGCCGAAGAAAAACATGTTTTAACACTACCTCGCCGTCACCTCCGCCTGTCCCGAGCGCATAACGCGACACAGCGCGGTCTAATTAATTTAACGAAAACAGGATCATAACTTTCCGTTTCTGCTCATAAAATCTCGCAAGTTTTACGGCTCCTCGATTCTACAGTCTACGCGCGAGTCCCCGAGACCGAAGAGAAGCGCGTCCGTCTCGCTCTAACATAAGTAAGAGCCGCGGCTCTTGCACCCTTGTTATTACCGATACGAATGGTAACTGTCTTCGTTTCGGAATATCCGCATAACCGAGCCGGGAGACCATCACTTACGGGAATTTTTCCACCAGCTTGAATACGATCGGTAAATGTCGCCCGGTCTCTCTCGCAGCTCGGTGAAAATACGCAGCTATCGTCGTTTCATGACCGCCGTTTCGACGTTACGTATCCGATGCTACCGCCATGCGCTCGTAACGACCTAGGTTTGTTCGCTTATTTCCCGAGAAAAAATGATATCCGACGTAATAGATACGGGAAAAGCAACGAAGCTGTAGATAATTTCAACCGATTTTTTACCGATCTCGATAGGAAACGCGTCGAACTGCGCGTAAAAGGGATGAGAAATCGTTATCGATTATCGCAATTCTTCGTATTCTTACCGATCACCTCGGGCCGATGCTGGAAACGTGGATCGTCGTGGTGCCGCCGTTGATCGGTACCGATGGCCGTAATAGCCGACGGCCATCGTCACGATTCACGATCGCTGGCTGACTGTTAATTCGGATAGAGATTCGGACGCGGAGCGGAAGTATTTCCTTGCTCCGACCCCGCCTAACGGAACTTCGCGGACCTCGTAGCATCGTCGCCGCGTCTCGTTTCCCTACGTTCACCTACGCGCTCGACGACCCAATCGTTAGTTGTCGCGATCGTAATGACGCGGCGAGTAGAAACTTGTTTTTCTGACACGCGCGACGCCACATCTCTGCGAAACGAGTCACGAACTTCATATCCACCGGACAAATGAATCGGAATTTCCGGTCAGCCATTCGATTTTCACACTCGTGTCGATCGAAACCGCCGCGATGCTGGGATATTATCCGTATCTCGACCGATACGACAGAGACTTCGTCTAAAATCGATAGATCGAATCGAACGAATAACAGATCGGAATAAATGTGTATGAAAAAAATGAATAAACCAGGAATCTGCACTCCCTACGAACACGAGCCGGCGAAAATACAACGAAATCGATATAATTCGGTGAACGGACCAGCAAAAATTGGTAAAGATCGGTACGAATCGCTAACAATTGACAGCCATGAGTATAGAAAAAAATCGGAGTTGTACGTAGGAATATGGTTATCCGGATAAAAATTATCCTGGTCAAGTTGCATAGGGACTTCCGTATGAGAATAAATCGGCAAATGTATACGTACGCAAGTAGAAGAATATTTCTTGCTACAGATATCGCCACGATCTTGAGAGATCGTAGAGAAATTCGCAAAGTCGCAGGACAAAATCGCGATGGATCGGTAATGGGATTAGGTTGAAATAATCGATTGCAAAAAATCGTTATCGGAACGAGATGAAAATCCGTTGTTTCCACGCTGCGAATTTGCGAGTACGCGTTTGTTTCTTGTTCGTTTATTTCTCGTCGATTTGTTCGGATTGTCGAATCGATTTTTTAATTTACCGTTCCATGCCGATTTTTCTTGCGATTCAACCGTGCCGCTTCAATTCCGTTCGGTATTCTCCTCGGAACGGGTGGCTCGGCGACTGAACGAGAAGCGATCGCAAAAATATCGGATAGAAATCGTTTCGACGAAGGGATCGCGGGTAGACAAGTCCGAATTAATTGACATAGGATACCCGTGCCAGAATCGTCGCGAAGAAATCGTCGTGTAAAACGCGCGTGTCTCGGGACACGGGCAGGCAAGTTATTAGGATTCAGCTGCGGTGAGGCGAGCTGCGACGGAAAACATCGTGGAAAGGAAGGAAGTGTTCGCGGCTTTCGTATGCGTGGCACAAGGCGAACCCTTGAGCCAAAGAACTCTCTTGACCGAGTCCTACACGAAGGCACGACGAGGAACGATACGACGCGACGACGACGTCGACGACGACAACGACGACGACGAGGACGACGACGACGGCGGGCCACACGTCCGAGAATCAACGGTACTTCCTCATTTCCTTCCGCGGCGACGCGCTTGCTGCTCTCCCTCGCGCATCTACGACGGCGCTCTCGTCTTATTGCGAGCCCCTGCATTTCGACCTGCCGAAATTTCCCTCGCGATTCGAAACGAGCCTCCGCCGCGTCCGTGAGACCAAACGTAGAAATATACCGGCCTCGAGACCACCCGTAAATCGTTGCAAAACGGTACCTCGCTCACCTTTTTAAATTACACCACGAAGCCTCGAGCGACACTTGAAGGAATACTGCCAGGTGGGCGGTTGCATACGCGCTGTTGAGATCTTCGCGAGTGGATGTACCTACGTAGAAATATTACGACGAACGTGAATCGAACTGCTAAACAATAACGCGGATCCACGCGCCCGATACGATTTTTCTAAACGAACACGCGACCACCCGATCAGATTCGGTGAGCATTGTCTTGCGTGAAACTGTATATAACCTTTCGTTGAGTAATTTTGAATATTCCGTCGCATAACGACCTATCGCAATGCACGCGAGTGAATGTAGTTTGAAGGCATGCTGCAATTAAAAGATAAAAATGCGAACATCGAGGATGTTTACGGACTTCTAAATGATAACACAGATATGCGGAATAATTTTGTTATAAAGATATTTCACCGAAATATTCATGTTTGTAATAGTGGTCCTAAACGTAATCTAAAATCATGTACGGAAGTAATACACGGCGTCACGTTTAATAGATACAGGTGTCAGTATGTCTGAATGAAAAGTCTGTGATTACGGAAATGAAAACATACATTTTAATTCTTTTGTTAAATTATCCTATTAAAATTAAAATTAAATAACACGGCTGCGTCAGTATAAATGAGTACAGCGTATCTTTGACAACAGAAAATGTCTGCGGTCGAGCAGTGCGCGCATTCTTTTCTTACTCACGATTAGATTACAGAGCCATGGATATGTCCCACCTGTTGTGGGTATATCAAAGACCGTTAAATAAATTAACCCTTGCACGATTAACACGATAGTAATGCTTAAATTTACAACATATTAAAAAAGGATATGATCATTTTAGTATTATTTTCATATTGAATATTTTAGAAACAGTACATACTCGTAAAAGGGAAGAGAAAACTGTTACGTGATGTGTTAAAATGGAGTTTATGTTTGGAATGAGCAAGTGAAAATCTGTATGTTCCAGGCGAAAATATTCAATAAACTTTTTTATCTATACCTGTGTAAGTGATACGCGTAGTCTGCATTGTCCAATGCGATGTTCAAAAAATAATAAAATAAATTATAGTTTAAAAAACTAAAAAACACGCGCTTCCCTCGTGAGAATTATGAAATTCGCGTGCGAGAAAATTCAAACCCACAAAAACATTATAAATGTAAAAAATGCCGCCAAGTCCCACAATATCCTACTGGAGAAAAATACAAAAACCTTTGGCCAGTTTTTGTCGGGAAATCGAGAAATAACGCCAAGAAACACGGCATCGCAGAGTCAGACCTCGCTGATTCGTGTGGTGATATCGAAAAATCATTTCAAGATGATTTCATTTTTCCGCATGTTTCTACCAATCTGCACCTACCCGAGCAATTACAACGTAATTGAATGGAAATTATTGGTGGGAAGTTGTACCTCAGAAAACTTCAATCTGTCGAAAATCGAGATAATTGATATTGATTCAACTGTCAACTAAAATTTTTCATCTCGAATTTATTGCGTCAAGCAGTTGATAATTTGTATGCCTATTGGTTCAACATTAAATCTGAGTAAAATAACAGAAACAGAAATAGAACCAGTCATTCCAAACATATTTGGAATTCATGAGGAGATGTGAAATTGTCAAGCAGAAGCAGCGAACCTGTATTGTATATAAGTAAGATAAGTGTGTACTTGAGGGGTATTTTACTACTTTTTGTAAGTGTCGTTTTACTTACCAGAAGTTATTAATTTTTGATAGTTACAAACATACAAGAAGACTAGCCACCACGGTATGGGTTGGTTGGGGATTTTATGAATAAATAAAGGTTTTGTCGATTAGATTTCCATTTTTGTTTTCAATATGCCCCACATTTTCAATTTTATTCACTGAATCATGTGAAAACACTCGTTATAATAATCTCGCGTTGTCGTGAATCTTGTATTAATCATATCATCGTCTCACACGTCGTATATAACTATGATAACCAGCTGTCACTTTGAACGACCTGGATACCAGGAACCACGCTGCGAGGGATCCAGACGCGAAAAACTACGGAGCGCATGACCTGGACACTGAAAACTACGAAGCTGAGGACCTGGGACACCAGGAATCACGCTGCGAGGGTTCAGGACACGAAAAACTACGGAGTGGACGATCTGGACACCGGAAAATACGAAGCCGGGGACCTGGACACCAGGAACCTTGCTGCGAGGGATCGAGATGTGAAAAACTACGGAGCGAACGACCTGGACACCGAAAAATACGAACTGGGGACTGGACACCAGGAGCTATACTCTACACACAGCCACACACACGGGCGCGCGCACGCGCACACGCACGCGCACACACACGTCATACAGCATCATTGATCGAACTCTATGTTTTTTTATACGTCATTCGATCTTAACCAAAATCAATAGACGTCGAGATTTCGATGGACAGAACATCCCTTCCAAATCTGAAGTCGAGCGGTGCATTGATTCCAGAGATATCGTGTTCACAGGAAAGGATTCGAATTTTTCAACTCTGGAACTACTCGATCGATTTCGTACAAATTTTTCTACGAAACTCATTTGGACTTGCAATTGTAAATTTGACTTGTAAATTTCATCCCTCGATGTAGCGTGGTTGAGGAATCACGACGCAATGTTTACAGGTATGCAAGTTCGCTAGGGTAAATAATTCACGGCCCGAACTTGGCGGCGATTCGCTGCCGCGAATCTTGATTTCGATGCGATTTCCAATTGTTTGATATGGAATAATACGTTGATGTTTCGAGTTCCATTTTCGAAAATTGAAACAGTCGAATATTAATTTGTATTTTTCAATTGCAAAGGCGTTCGTGCGATCGCACTTCGAATAATGCTAAACATAAAAGAATCGACAAAAATCATCGAACGTTATTGTAACGGTTGAAAAAAGCGCCGAGCAGGAAATCGTCGGTGATATGTATGCCGAAATAGATAGTAGCAGTATTCATCGATGAGCATATAATAGTATGGAATTATTCTCCAATTCTAATCACGCTATCGAAGGCTGCTGCACGCCTACGTTACTCTCGGAAAAAAATGCTTGACAGGAAGACAACAACGACGAACCGTGAAACATTCGCGCTGCGTTACTCGGTTTGGCGAGCTTCGAACCCGGACCCAGGCCTCGTTGTAGCGTGGGCCTCGAAAGCGTGGGACTGAACAATCTCATTCTAATTAAGATAATCAGCTGATAATTTGCCAATCAGCTTCCTCTTTACAAGTTTTCGGGTGTCGCGCGAGATACTTTCATCGCGGACAGTCGTCGGCTGATTCCCGCTCTCTCGTTGTCCGAATTTTGATGGGGATTGATACCACCGAATCTGGGCGGGCGAGTTACGAGGGATGAAAATTGAATAAACCGTGACGGTGTAGCTGTTTCCAAAGGTTTTCGAGGTTGAAAGCGACGTACGGGCGAACAGGTAGCCGATAAAAGAAAAAAATGAATCGTCTTATAAAAAATGTTCCCCCGCGAAAATAATTACTCCACGGAAAAGGTAATTGGCTTTTCTCGAGGTTAATTAAGCGCGGAATATTCGATATTTTTTCGGAACTTTCTCGATGTCCGAGACTCGCCGCGGGCGACACGAAGATCATGAGAGACCGAAGACGCGACCCGCAACGAAACGTGACAGACGCGACGCGATGGAACCTGGCGTTGTACTTTTTCGCTTCTCACCAGCCGGAAAATTATGCAAGATTGTAATTAAAGTGAGATAAAATGTTAATTGCTAATTGGAGCTGCTGACCCACTGCGATCAAAGTCTCATCCGCGGTGAGACAGCAGAACTGCCTTGACGTTTGGATGACAGCAGTTCTATTTTGTTCACCATTTTCTATACGCCGAATGCGCATTTTTATGCGGAAACCCCGGCTGTGGTTGACACTGGAACTATATAAATATATACTTTTGCAATTTCATATTCATCTAACGCTGCCATTTTCAATTTTTCACTTTCGTAGCTGCATCGTATGAATTTTGTTTGTTTCGCGCAGTTAGAATCGTAATTGTTCGAATCTCGGGGTTCATATTTAAAAACCTTGAAGCTAAGAGACTCGAGAATTTTACTTGCGTATCGAAATCATAAATTCTGAAAATTACGGTTCAAAGTTGTAGAACTTCGAATTCGAGATGGAGTGTTAAATTTAAATGTAACATGAAATGTCAAATATAAGGACTGCGAAACTGGAAGTTGAATATTTCTAAATCTTTAATTTTCCAGTTTCAAGGTTTATTATTCGAAAAGCGTGAATTTCTCAAATTATTCTATCGTCTGCGCCGAATGCCGTTATAAACTTCAAACAACCCGCGACATTTCTTTCGATGTCTGCTGGAACAAACGACGTTCCTTGTACTGCACGCGATCACATACATCATCATCCGTTTGAACTTGCATGTTGCGAATTTCATCTTAACATTATTCTTGATTCTGCAAATATTATTTGGAAGTGTAACTCGCCAACAATGAAAAAAAAGATTGTTGCTTTCTCGTGGTCAATTGTTGCACGTCGCATGCGCTCGCAACTACTTGCCAGCGGGTTCAAACCTTATTTCGTTCGACTGGACGTTTGAACACATCCTTGTAACATCGTTGCAGAGTCAATATCGAATGCGACCAATTTGCGATCGGTAATAACGAAATCGTACGATAGAATCTCGAAACTGATTGATAATCGAGATTAAAAACAGAAACTAGTCAATCATTCGGATAGCTTATCGAACTAGCTGTCATACTTTATACATGACGGTCAGCCACGCAGAATAGATTATCTGTGCGCGGTACGTCGAGATAAAATTTCGGCTCTTCTAGTAAATTCTACCAACGAATTCTAACAAATCTTCGATGAGCGCGCCTTCTCGTTTTGCAATCTGAAAAAAATGGCAAATTACGATCGGAAAAGTGTGATGTAGCAATGAAAGTCGCGTTCCAGTGGTCATCAAGTTACATCGGAAATTGTACGTCGCGTTTCCCGTTTCACACCAAAGGAGACTCGCGCGTACGTATCGCGAGTAATCTAAACGTTTTTATACGTTATTCGCAAAGCTCCCAAGCCAGTTGCGAATATCTATGCAATTTTGCGTTAGTAATTCACGTTAGGTATAAATAATTAGGGAGGCGAGGTCCGGTTGGGCGATTTCTGCTAAGGGCAGCTCGGTCACCTCATTTCGCCTTGATTCAGGTTGTCTCGTACGCAAACCGCAACTCTCCTATCTCTCGCTCGTTGTCATTTCTGCCTACACCATTTCCTACCGCCGCTGTGTGCCGTTGCGTAGCAGCAGGTAAAACGACCTTTGCTTCGCGATCTACAATCTCTTCCTGCTGCTGGAACTGCCAGCTTCGCTGAACAAGGAAATTCCGTAGCTACAGAATTTTCAACAGACTGTCGGTCGAAGAACGAGTAGAAGAAGAAAAAACGATGTCAACGACACGAATCAAAGCTCGAGAAGGCATCTCGAGTCAGAATCGATACGGTTGCATTCGAATATGACAGATCTCGTCAATGGACGGAGAAACTCGATCGTGGCTCGTTTTCGAGCTCGTAAACCAGACGATAAAACTATTCCAAGCCTCGTAAAGATAACGCTCGACCCACGCGCGTGCTATTGTCTGAGAATGAATCGGAGAACGCATCATCGAAGAACTAGACGCCACCTGGTTTCAGGCGGACGTCGTCAGAGCTTCAAGTCCTTCCGTTCTCGCCGAACACCTGATCGTTGTATCGAAAAAAAAAAAATTCTACGCAGCACCTGAACAGTCCGTGACTGTCGATGATTGTCCGCGATTGTCGCTTAGCCTCCCGTTATCCCTCTGCCTCCGCTGAATAATAACTCTAACTGCACTCTTGCCACAACACAACAGACACGTGCTTCCTAACCGTACAAATGTATACGGCCGGATCGTATCCCATATACACGTGACGCCCACCACTTATAGATATATTCCAATTATCGCAGGCCTCCGTATTCCGCGAACATTTATGTATAAATACAAACGGAGATAAAATTGTTCGCGACCTTGCGAGCGAGAGAGTTCCTTCGAGAATGAGCTATTACCACTACGGTAGATGTCACCTCGCTATATTACCAGGTGGCCGCGATCAGCTGGTTCGAGAACTTTCGTCCCATCGATTTGTATTGTTCTCGACTTCTTGCTGGCTTCATCATCGAACGGACTTCGCGGAGTCAACACTTACCGCTACGAAGACTGGAAGTTCCGACCTCGCTTGTCTCGATGTACCATATATCCTTGTAAGTCTACGAGCTTCGCTTTAATTCCCGACGTAACGATATTGTACTGTTGCGACGAACGAGACAAGTTTCGTCATTGTTAGTTTAGTTGTTAGTTTCTATTCGTTGTAGACGAGATTCGGCAACGAATCTTCCTGACCATACTACAATATCATCTGGTTTCCGGAACAACGGTAGAAAATCATTTTAGCCACCTTCGGCTCTCCGACAACTAACGAAATGCGACCGGCAAAAAAAAGGTAATATCTTCATCGGGAATCCGAATGATCAGGCGAGTTAACAATCGTAATTGTAATCGAAACGACCTTCCAAATTATTCATTTCCACTGGAATATTACATGATTGAACGATCGAAGCACTTGATCGGGTGGCGTTAAAATTGAACCGACGGCTCCAACCGATAATAGCACTAAATAACTCGGTACGAAAAGTATAACCGCAAATGAGTTATCCACGAATAAAATCAACAACAAAATTTCCCACGATTTAGGGCGGCACAACACTTTTTCCTAGAATAAAAGCACCGAACCCAACTCTATCACGAATACTAACACCAAAAAAGGTTGTATTTTGTCTTACGTAATAAATATTTGTGCTAATTATTATTAAATGCCTGATCAACGAGTAAAAATAATATAAAGATATTTCAATAACAAATATCACAAACAAATAATGGAATTGCAACTCTTAATCGACTGGTCAAAAGATACATGCTTTCAGTTTTTTCAATAAATTCACCAATTTTCTTATATTGCGCCTAGTTACGCCATGTTATACTGCCGATACTCGATTCACACTGATTGAAACTCCGCAGCGTCGGGTAATCACGGCATACGTAAACATTGACACTCGCGCGGGATGCGGCAGCATACAACCGCCTACCCGCTTTAGGTTACTCTTCCCTGCGCCACCCAGATGACAGATAACGAGACGCCGTAAAATGGTAGGCGCCAGAGGGTTATACGTGATTTTCAAGATGATAACGCTCTGTGAAAATTTAAAATAAAATACAGGCGTATCCCTCGATTCATTCGCTAAAAAACCTGTAAGTTTGAAACTGGAACTCTGACGGAAATTATATTCAAACAAACGATTGGTGCATTCAGGACGTCGGGCGCTGGCATGGCCACGGCAGGGACGCGGCAAACCATGTTCGCGCGTGGTTATACGTACGTGGAATCGAAGTCAGGTAACAAATTGTGTATTAATTTTGCTTTTTACATGATTATTCTGAAATTCGGATATTCTGAGTTCATTTACAAAAATTTTGATTACACTTTATATTGAATTTTTTAAAAGGTTCCAGATGTCCAGTAATCGAAAAGTTCTTGGGATATTCCCTGTAATATAATAACAATACCCGTTAAATGAACACCCGTTTGCGCTGGCCCTTCAGGTATCTCGGGACAAGAACTGGGTTCTCATCAACCTCTTGGGAACCGGAGATTTCGACGTTTAAAGGAGAGCATGATTTTGATTCTTTACGGTTTTTCCAAAATTCAACCCCTTGTTACTTTTAACCGATTCAAGTTGAAAAAATTCAAAAAATTGTTTGATTTATCCATTTTACTCGGAGAATCTGCAAAAAATTACGAAAGAATCGGAAGCATCATGGTATATTTTTGGCGAAATCCGTCCCGTTTGTCGTGGAATTATATAAGTGGTCATATAAGTCCGAAGCCCCGATCGTCACTCGTGCCAACTAGATACAGGACGGTAATAATATCACTTTTGAACATAACCCGGGTAGAAATTATTCCACGGGACATTCATGGCTCGCGCTAGATTGGCACGTCCGTTTTCCCGGACCTTACAGGGCAGTCTGACAAGAGCCATTTCGGAATGTAACACTCTTGTCTTCATGGCCTCCGTTCTGAGAGCTTCTCAAGGCCCCCGCAAGTTGCCCCTGGCAAGACCGAAAAGACTTGCCACGGCCCATACGCGACTTTGCGAAGTATTACTTTTTATACTACATCGTTAAATTGAAATATAATGAGTACACGCTGACAAATAAATCTCTAGACAATTTCGTTTTCATACATGAAGAAGTATTCGAGGTGAAGAAATTAATGATAATATAAGGAAATATCAAGATTCAAGGAGATATTTGGAAAGAGATTAAACCCATTTTCTCTATCCATTTTCTTCTAGTGAGCTAAATATGTGGCAATTACGTAATGAACCATCGCTTCTAAGTGAAGAATTCTGTTTGATCGATGTGGAATGTAAAATTATTAAATTGTTTCTAAGCTTTCGATAAACAGGGAATGCAAAAGTGTTTGCCTTACCTCTTCTAGATTGTTGGAAATTAAACCAACTTCCACTATCGTAGAAAGCTTGGTTTTTGTGAAATGGAGTTGCTACGTCTTTTTCTGCTTTTCAATTTATTTTGATTTCAACGTACTAATCAATGTATAGCAATTTCAATGAAATAATTCTTGCACTAATTAATGAACTTATCTGAAAGTCTAATAAATAGGATATCATATTTTACGTAATTATGTTTTCTTAATTTACATATTCGAAGACATGTAACGTGCAAAATAGATGTATTCATGTATATCTGTGATTTTAGGACGTAAGTTGCAGGAAAAACACGCACATACCGTTAGGCAACTACCGCGCGGGTTCGTGACGATTAAGGCAATTTTGTCTAGACACGAAAATCCGAGGCCCTCTAAAGTGCAACTCGGATTCTCAATGGGTCTGTGTTTTCAGAGGTAAAACTTCTGTCTGGAAAGGGATTTCCAGGGCCCATGTATGAAACTTTGGAATTTCGAAATTCTCACGTTAGACGTAAAAGGGCCATCAACGGCCATTCCCGAATAAACGGTTGCATCAGTTGTTCAATTTTTCAAGAGTCATGCTAATAATAAACATAATTTGCAGTCGTATAATGACGTTGTAAATTCAACTCTCGATGGTGTACGCACGTATACCGATCGCTTTACCGTAGCGCCCGGCTGCCCACCCACGCAACACTTTTTCCCGCAGCAATCAAATATTCCACACGAAAGTGTACTAAATTCCATAATAAAATCTACAATATTATAAATACACGCGAGAAAGCATGAAAGTTGAGTTCCATCCTCGACAAAATTTCCTGTAAAATACCAAATATCTATGATTGTGGGAAAGAATTATAGTTGCATTGAACGTACAGTAATAGAGATTACAAAATATTAAATCGATCGGAAACAAATAGATCCGCATGAAAATCATAACTGAGCATTCATATTATCGAGAGAAATTAGAGAAAAGAGTGTATTATCAGTTTGTTTGGTAAGAGCAGTAAAACTCTATGTAAATGAACGAGTTTTGATTTCTCTCGCACCAGACGATGAGATCAAGAAAATCATTGATGATGGATCGTCGTTCTTGAAGACAGTACGCGAATAGCGGGAAAAATCTGATTCTGCAAGGGATAAAGAACTGAAATCGTACGTCATTCGTTCGCAATTCCATAAATTTCCATATTTTCTAAACTAATAACTAGACGTGAAAAAACTGCAAAAGTATAGAGATGTAATACAGCGTTGCTCGGGCTTAGATGTGTAATAAAAGGCGTAATGTTGGGAAACGTTTGACTGGTTTATTATATTAGCGTCAGTCGTGTTTGACATCGTCACATTTAGGCTTGAAATGTCGAAATTTATGCATCCTACGTAATTCGTTTGACCGAACATGTAAACCGTGAACGCGACTGATCAGATTAATGCTTCTGGAGATGTCTTTGGAGTGGCGTCTCATCGTCGCGTCGTCGATCGACGCCGTTCGTGCGCGTTTCAAACGGTCGTATCGGGGGACGGGGAAGCAGCAAACGGGGCGCGATACGACGGTAGAACTCGCGCGTCCTTGGACGCCCATGTTGGTACCGACCACGCGGAAGACGGAAAAAAATAATTTCTCGGTGTAGGCGAAATGTATCAAGGCTATTTTCAAGCAGGTTGCCGACACGATTTATTCCCCCGCGTACACCGTTTTCCCTTCGCTTATTTCACGTTCGCAGCTTCGACGCCGAGATAATCTCGAGCGACGAGAGTTCTCTCCGCGAACTTTTAAAAAACCCGCATTTTTCGATCGACTTTCAAACGGATCACTGTGCGAAATATGATCTCTTCTCGTTCCTATTCAGGCGTAAAACCCAGATACGATTAACTTCATGCCGGATGACGCAACGAGCCAAAGCTGCTACGATGCGAATCTGCATTTGTCTGCCCCTTTTGATATGGATGCAATTAAAAGATTGGAATTCCGATCAGATTGAACATCGTTCGATTACTTATAATTCAATTATAGTGGAATTCAGATTACATTCAGTTGGAATCGACACAAACCGCCATTTTGAGAAATTGAACACGTTTTTCCTAGTCCATCTTACCTTTTGGATAAAAAGGTATCTTGTTTGATTTTGCTACCGCAAAACTCGGGTTTCAAAGAACGAATGATGAAAAACAAATCAATTTCCTCTATATATTAATAGAATTACCAGAAAACTTCATCTGCAGATTCTTGAAGGCGGTTAGATAATTATGCGACTCTACTAGAAAATGTTAATTTCGAATCTAGAACTCGATAGATGGCGAAAACGTCAATTATCTATTTACCTTCAATAGATTTCCATTGATTTTAAAATCGTTTTGAATTATAATCTCGTGCGTATCATAAACTTATCTTCATTCGATCCTTAGAGTTATGGCTATTTATGAAAATGGAGGAATTCAATGGAATAATTTTTGATCATTATTTTTTTTACAATATTTAGCTTCGAAATGCGTAATAACGAATGATCTGACTACAGACATTCTAGTAATTATATACGGGTCGTACAATATATTAGAAACTATGCATTTTTTAGCCTTTTTAAAATTTGTTGTAGACAGAAAAGTGGGAATAGACAAACTTTTGTTTATTTGACAAAATCAATATTGCTACTGAAGAGAAAACAATAGTTGTGCAAGCTCTTATTAAGTCAAAAAAAAAATCAGAACTGTCCTGACATCGATGAAATTAAACAAACGTAACCAAAGAACTTGAACTCTAAGTGGTAGTAAAAAAGATTCTTTAATAGATATCACACTTACTTACTTATTAAAATAAAATTTAAACAAAATCTTGCTTCAAAATTATACGTCTGAACACACTTAATAATTTAACAGAAACGTATTAAAATCGATCAACGTGTTGAAAGGTCTATTAATAATTCATAGTCACCATCTGGTAAACATTTCTGTCAAGCGAAATACATAGGATCGGTTTTAACACGGTTTATTTGCGCTCATTCACGACATAGGATACAGTTATTACGAAAAATATGAGAATCCCATAGAACGATTTTGTTTATGAATACATTTTCCACTTTTAGGTGAAACGTGAAATCAAAATACGAAGAATTCGTCGGATACCAGAGAAAATCACATTATTTTCAAAAATGATATTCGATTGGTTTTCATCGGTTAATGTCATTTCTGTATAAAACGATCTCAAAATCTGCGGCTTGTGGTGAAAAGTGTCGGCTATTCGCAGTTGTTGGAAGGCGATCGAACTCGAACCGATCAAACTCACCCTATTGAGTTTACTCCGCGACATTTCTCTATTATGTCCCAAGTTCAACCAGCGTATGAAATTCTTACAAACAATATCGTTCACCCAATATTCTTTACCTA
This sequence comes from Arge pagana, assembly GCA_963969455.1. Lineage (NCBI taxonomy): Eukaryota > Metazoa > Arthropoda > Insecta > Hymenoptera > Argidae > Arge > Arge pagana. The sequence continues at coordinate 18,139,568 of OZ018309.1, read as the reverse complement.
CTGTGAGTAATTCTGCCAAAACAACGTGCTACATACGTGTGTTTTCGCGCGAGCGTAGTGGATAATTTCTTTCACCTTGTGAAAGCTGCTTGTATTACTCTTTATTATACGTTTATTGGAACGTCTCAAAGATTCGTAAAGACGTTGGCCTTGTCATTTGCAATAAACTTGTTCCGTAAATTATTATTCAATCTCATTTGTATTTGAGACTTTGTCGCCAGAGGAAATAACGATCGGAAATTCGAGTTACGTCGAGGAGAATCGAGGCTCTCCGCGCTTACATCCGTACAGTGGCATTTACTATCATTAAGTAACGATAATTACAAGCTAATGGCTCCCGAGGTAGATATTCAGTATTTAAATAACCGATTGATCGGGCCGCGCTCACCTCCGGGATTATGCAAATCGCGAGAAAACATGTAAAAGTTCTCTTCTCGCAAAAGCAATTACCTACACCGATGCGATCAGGATTTCGGTGCAAATTTTTACGCCATGAAATCATTATTTCATACAGTTACCACCGCCGTATTTGTAAGATTGTTAAGTGTCCGTAATTTGGCTCCGCTCGACCAGCACCTCTCTCTCCCTCTCCCTCTGCCTCTCCCTCTCCCTCTCTCCCTCTCTCCCTCTCTCCCTCTCTCCCTCTCTCCCTCTCTCCCTCTCTCCCTCTCTCCCTCTCTCCCTCTCTCCCTCTCTCCCTCCCTCCCTCCCTCCCTCTCTCCCTCTCTCCCTCTCTCTCTCTCTCTCTCTCTCTCTCTCTCTCTCTCTCTCTCTCTCTCTCTCTCTCTCTCTCTCTCTCTCTCTCTCTCTCTCTCTCTCTCTCTCTCTCTCTCTCTCTCTCTCTCTCTCCTTCTCTCCCTCCCTTCCTTCTCCCTCCCTCGCTCTCTCGCTCTCTCTCTTCCTCCCCCGTGAACAGCAAGAAAAAATAGAAACACAAATTGAGAGAAAAAATGAAGATTTCGATTCTCCCTCACCTCAATTCTTTTAAATTGCTCTCTGCATATTGTCAGGATCCTCTGATGGATGTCCTACAATCAGAAGCATGTGTGTAGAAACCAATGTCCCAACCAATTCACCGGTGAGCGAAAAATTATACACCGAACGGCTTTGGAAGATGCAACAACCGAGCACAGACATACTAAAACAATGAATGATTTAACATCGATTTAACCATGTCAATCGTAATGCTACCAAACAAATCAAAAGTAACTTATTTTCCAAGATGCACCCACCTGAACCACTGCGCGAATCAAATTGGTAGCATCGCGACTGACAAGGATGCAGCATTTTGAAACTGACTGGAGCTCCGTCAGTCCATGCTTCACGACCAAAAGTTTCCGTATGCCTGCGTCTTGCCTTGTATTTCTAGTAGGTATACATAAGAGAAACGAAAACAAAACGGCAAGCTTTTTTGTGCGCTCCCAGTTGTTTTACTTATACGCGATTCGAGAATACATCGCAATACTTTCGCTTCTTACTCTCAAATTTGCAGAGCAAAGTGAAATTTGAGGAAAAACAAAACAAATGGAAACGAAGGAGCCAAGTTCTTAGATAAGCACTGCTGTCAAATCTTTGATTTCAGCTTCCATTTCTCGTTTTTCCCTCCACCCTATGGTCGTATTCCGATCTTTCGCCCGTGATTTTTATCGCCCAAGTCCACTTGCTACGCCGAAGTCTCTCTATTATTCATCCTTTTCTCGAATGAACGCGAGGATAGCAATCGACAGGCGTTGCTGTGCATACAATGCGTGTCTTTCCTAGAGGTTCTTGCCGGGTCAACGCTCACTAACATACTTTAAATTGATCTCGTCGCTTGTGTGCCGCCGCGGAACATTGACTGACAGACATTGATAGATTCAGAAGGCTTCTGCCCGTAGAGCGGAGTGCAAACAAAAAAGTCACATTTTCTTCCCCCTCCCCCCATCTGTGACCTCTATTTTCTGACGAAAGCGCGAACGACGCGATAATCATGGTCTTCGATGATGATAATTTATCGCTCGACCTCGATCTAAAATTAAACAAACGACGAACGATTCGAGAAAGTAATAAAGAAACAAGAGACGATCGATGCAACGGAAATAGGCGAAAACGTGATGGAGAGAAAACGAGAGTGTGAGAGAGTGGGCGCGAGAGAGGGAGAGGGAGGAAAAAAGAAAATGGGTGAAGGAGACGAAAAGAAAAGGAAGTCTCCCCACGTGAAAGGTGGACACGATACGTGTTCGTTAGTCGGGGAACAAGTTTGAAAGTTTCTTGTCAGACCCCCGGGCAGGCGCAGATCCATGATTTCGTTCAGGGGTGGGGAGGCGAGGCGGGGGGGGGGGGAGGGGGGGCACTTTTTGTCTGATGACTTACCTGCCAGAACATTTGTCCGAAAATATAGAAACCACTGTTGCAGTTGTCGTGAAATACAGGTCAATTTGAATAGTGCGCTCTCTTTAAAATTATGAAATAAAACGTATGGATGTAGACACAATGTCTGAGACATTAAAGACACGCGTTAATTTGAAGTAATATAAGTAGCCAAATGTGACATATTAATATTATTATTATTATTAACAGTTATCCTTAACTTAAATATCAAACTCCGATCTCTTCTTACGACCAGTCTCTGCAAATCTTGTGATAACTATCTCGTTACCAATAGGAATATGCCCATAGATATGCATAAGGGCACATCCAAGAAGGCGGGTCTCAGTTATGGTTGATCTCGAATCTCCGCAACGATGAGAATGACCTTGCACCAGATGAATTTATGACTCGAAGCGTTGCAAGGACTAGTAAAAATTCACGTATTAAACGAAATGTATCGTTATCGCACGTAACCGCTATATACAGAGTAGTTATAGGAAGTTCCTTTTCGTGAACCCATTTCTCTCGCCATAGTATCGATTCATCTCTTAGGAGAAGAGAAACAACGCTCTTATCAACGTCAAGGAGTGAACCAAAGTGGTCGCGGAGGGACTTTATGGGTACTCTTGTTATTTTCAACGGGAGAATTTTTAACAATATTTGCAGGAATGAAAGGTGATAGCCGAAAGACGTCCAACGTTTCATTTGAGAATCTTTCCCGCAGATCTGAAAGAATAAAATCTAGCAAGGCCGTATAGATTGATACTCTGTAGCATTCGTCGGCTGAATTCATTGCATAGTTGGCACGATAGATTTGATGTCCACCATGGCGAGGGATTCGAGGAATTTTCAGCTCGACACCCAGTTCTTTGACTTAATTTTTCGCACGCTGCCAAAGAGGGTTCAAGCTAGCCTCCATATTTTCTCGACGGCTGACAATTCTAGAAATTGTGTTATTATATTTTCTTGCATAGTACTGCTTCGGAAATCAAGCGTCGTCTTCTGAAGTAATTTACTAAGTGATTGCGCTAGTGATAGTACATCACTCAGGCACAATATTGATACAATGAACTGTGGGTTACATAAAGTTGTTATCAGTGAATCAGCTTTGCTAGCTGTATAAGGGTCACGCCACTGTGAAATCTTTTCTAGAGTCTCCACAATCCTTGCAAGTTCAACAGAAAATTGGAATACACCTTCATGTCGCTCTACCTATCGGGTCTCACAAAGCGATGCAAGCGCATATCCGAAGGTGCTTATGAGGACAGTTTTTCGTTTTGGTTTCGTTTTCATTTCGGTGATTTAAAGAAATCCATTGATTCTCTCATAACTAAAACGGCGTCCCTGATAGCAGGCATCTTGGAACTACGTGAACTACAATTATTAAACTTGTGGCTATAGCATGGTATCTTGACAGCGCCTTTAGCTTTCTTCTGAACCTCCTTGGCAGCACTTCGAACTTCGAAAAGCATAACAGAACAACCGTCTGTTCCTATTTCAACGCATCGTTCTAGTGAAAGTTTGAGCCTTTTCTTCAGCGGATATAAAACAATTTGACCACGGTTCTACCGGTTTCTGTCCAATCTTCTTCGTCGAATTCATGGTCATTTCCATGTTTAGCATGAGCTACTTCCTCAAATGCGTCCACAAAACTGACGAAATCCTCATGAATATTACTATTGTGCACGTATCGTAAAGTAAGGCTCAAAAAATTACCAATATCATTATGGACATCTAACTTATTACACACAGCAGACTCGGAAAGTGGGAACCACCACTTCGTCAGTTGGGCTATTACTGCTATTAAATACAGTAGCCACAGCAGCCTGACATGAAGCATGAGCAACAGGAATCACCATCACATTACCGTTATCTAGTCCAGATACAGGATTTAAAACACATACTGAACCTGCTTTTTTGTTGAAAGGCTGGAAATACGATTCCATACCTCGGATTTCAAATGTCCGCTTTTTCGACGATGTCTGGCGTTGATTTGCCTACTGGAACAAACTCGTGTTCATATGAGTGGATGGGTGACGTCCGTTTTGTTTAGCCCCCTTCGTTGTACAAAAATAATTGTCCGACAAAATTTCATTAATAAACATAAATTAATAAATTATTCAGATAAAATTTAGTATTACGCGTACACATTAATTATTGATAGGATAAATTCAATTCACAACTTACCATAGCTTGGCGGCCAAGACGATGAAACAAAGAAAAATAATGAAACACATACAACAACAATCTCTGGAAGACAGTTTGTTGCGCGCCAACAGTTAACCAGCACGCACAATTCTTTTGTGGCTTTGTCCGTTGGCTATGTTTCGGCCGGCAAGAGAATAGACCTGCGTCGCAAATCAGTGCATGAGATGGCGCGAGAGTGGGGGGCGCGTGGTGCGCTCCGAGTTTCGTTATTAACTTTCGACTAAGTATTCGAATTAACCGTTATGTATGGTATGTTGGAGTTCTGCTGCCGCTCCTGACCAGCACGCCGGACTGGATTCGAACGCGGAGTTGCTGCAGGTATTTAACGCATTCTCCTCGAGTATCGCTAGTGTCCTATCCAGCTAACGCTGTTTAGCTCATAGAAAACTGGGACCACTTTTCCGGGTATCCATAGATTTAATTTGGACTTCATATACTGCTTTCTTTTATTACAGTAGGGACGCGTTGATAACGACCCTAGTAAATATACTGAAATCCTAATTACGATTTCAGGATTTTGAAATTGGTTAGAAAAAGCGTTCGGGTCATACATCAGCAGGGGGAGGGGGGGGGAGCACTTGCACCCACTGCTGGCCCCCTCCCCCTCCCTATCCGCGACTGCCTCCGGGCAATGGTCGTACGACGACGGCCACGGCGTGGACGACGACGATGGCGGCGGCGGCGGCGGCATCTTCGCTCGAGAAGGTTCACAAAGGTCTGACTCACTGGCCCTGGTACAAAACTCTGGAGGTCGTAGGTCAGCTGCGGGACCCTGTGTTCCCTGTCACGCGATATGTTGCTCGTATGTTATGATACCGGTGTGAGGATCTGTTGTTTCATCTCTATAAAACGCGCGTAGATGTGCGTCGGCTGCGCCACGAATTCTCTTGTATAAAAAACCGCTTGGGATCCACGCATTATGCGTATCGAAAAGACAATGGACCAACTCAAACCCGCGCGTCGTTATATAGACGCATCGAGAATCGTGGACCGCGCGTGCACCGCAATGAACACGTGTGAAATCGAAAGCCCCGAAAACACGGATCGGTAATCCGTGAACACAAACGCCAAAATTTGTTCAAGAAATCATTAATTTCGACCAGAAAAAAAATGTTTTCCCGCAATTGTCTGATCCAATGTTGGAATTTGAGCCGATTCTCAGTTCTTTCTCCCCACGAACTCTTTCGACACGCAGTTCACAGTAGGTACATACGACAAAAATCATCATATTCGTTTCTGATTAATTTCAATGAAAAATCCCACGTTCTCGAGACGAGTATAGAGCTCTCGAGAATTTTGTCTTAGGAGAGAATTGGAATCGGTTGAGGATATTCAGATTGGAATTTCGCGCAAAATTGTTTGTTTGTTTGTTCGTATTTTATGCGCGGCCATACCGTTCATCGGATTGAGATGAAACTTTGTCAACTTATTGCCTGCACCTCCGCGATGGTTATGAGCGTAAAGAAAACGAGCGGGATCTGGAGGGGAAGGGCGATGGAGAGAGAGTGTTTTAAGGTTGGAACCACGTATAGAATACCGCAAATGCATTTTCACTCGGGCAATGCCTGGAAAATCAGTGCGAAGATGATAAGTATAGTAGGTACAATTAACCTACAGTAGGTGGCGCGTGAGACGGCTCAAATATTTGAAAGAGCATTTTCTTAAAACATAATGTAAAAATTGCCGATTAACAATCGCAAAAAGATGAACTGCAGGCGTCAAACGGCACATGCCAGTTTCAGTTTATCACAGAAGTTTGAATTGTTTCATCAAAAAATATGCCAGCCAAACGTTCGTTACTTACAAGTTTGTTAGTAGATCTACCAGACCAACATGTAAAAATAAGCAAATTCGAAACGAGGAACGACAAGCGAGCAGCGAAGCTGATCGTTTACGAATCACTTATTCACGTGCATCAGAATCAGAAGATCGACATGCAGCGAGAATTGAAAGACAACGTTCACGAGCTACTCGAACTCGAGGAATAGTACATATTGATTTGAAGCTTGCAGCATTTAAATATGATGTTAACTATGATTACCATTTACATCCCAGTTTAAATATCGGCAAAATCGATAAGATGCGCGATAGATCTGATGCGCGCAACGATGAAGTGGGTCAATTTCAAATAAGTCGGTACATCAGCCCCAACGAGGCTGTTTGGCGTATTTTTGGTTTCCCAACTGTTTTACATCCCGGTGTTCATCTCAAAAATGGACAAAAAGTATATTTTACGACAGACACTATAGTAAATGTTGTTGCTGAACCAGCGCACCCGACACTTACAGCATTTTTTGCGCTGCGTGAAGAAGATATATTTGCCAAGACAATATTGTACGCAGAAGTTCCAAAGTATTATTCATGGAATGCTACATCCAAGAAATTCCCACGCCGTGAGCAAGGCATGCTAGTTGAAGGCTATCAAAATCCGTATTCTTCTGATGCATCCCAATAACGCCGAGTGTTACAATTTGAGAATGCTGTTAGTTGAGGTCCATGGTCCAATTTCATCTGCAAATTTGAGAATGGTTGATAGCGTGGAATTCCAAACTTACAGAGAAGCTTGCCAGAACCTTCATTTGCTCGAAAATGACCAATACCCGGAAACAACGTTGACGGACGCATGTGTCCAGTCATCATCTGCAATAAATTCGAACGTTATTCGCCATCATTTTGACCACATGTTTGACCATCGCCCACCGGAAAGATATGTGGGGAAAAATTCAGAAAGTATTTGAGCGAGGACATTTTGTACCGTGTTCGTGCCGTTAGCGATGACAATTCCATTGAGTTCTCGGAGAATATTTTCAATCGAGCTCTGATCGAAATCGAAGATATATGCTTAACCATCAACGACAAAGGACTCATTCAACTTAGTATGATTGCGCCACAACGTTCTGCAGTTGACTCTCATGATCGCGATTTTGCGAGAGAACAGCTGTACAATGCGAATGATTTGCGTGCATATTTTGAAGCAAACGAATAAACTTTACATGGGAACAAAAATTGGCTTACGACACAATTACAAATGCCGTGTCAAATAGCAGAGGTGATCTGTTCTTCCTTGATTCGCCTGGCGGCACTGGAAAAAAGTTCCTTATCAGTTTGCTATCGACTTACATTCGATCCCAAATCGAAATTGCTTTGGCGCTTGCTTCATCAGGTACTGCGGCTACATTATTAGATGGCGGACCAACAGCGCATTCGGTGCTCAAATTGCCTTTGGATTTACATTTAACTGAAGCTCCAACATGTAATATTTCTAAAGTTTCTGGTATGGCTAAAGTTCTGCAAATTTGCAAGATCATTATCTAGGACGAATGTACCATGGTTCATAAGAAATCGCTTGAAGCGCTTGATCGAACTCTTAAAGACTTACAATCAAATGTACACTTTTGCGTCATTGTGCCATCCATCGAATAACTCATTCAAAAACTTTTACGCACTAGTCACCAATTATAAAAATCATAAATGGTTTTGCGAAGTGCTATTTTAGCAGCACAAAATACCCACGTCAATGCAATCAACTACGGAATTCAAGAACAAGTAGCATGCGATTCTGTTACTTACAAATCGATTGACTGCGTCACGCATGCGGACGAAATTGTAAATTATCCAATCAAGTTTTTGAATTCGTTGGGTCTTCCTGTTGTGCCACCGCACACATTATCACTTCAAGTGGGCGTGCCAATTATTCTCTTGCGGAACATTAATTCACCCCGATTGTGTAATGGAACAAGACTCGCTGGGAGAAACTGATGCCGAATGTCATCGAGGCTACTATTCTTAATAGGAAGTCGAAAGAAGATGTACTCATTCCACCCATTCCCATCATTCCCATTAACATGTCATTTGACTTTAAAGTCCCCAGATCAACTTGCATTCTCATTGACTACCATCAAGGCAAAAGATCAATCGCTTGAAGTGTTCGGGTTGAATCTAAAAATCCATGTTTCTCGCAAGGTCAGTTGTATGATGCATGCTCTCGAGTCGGACAGCCGAGAAATTCACTTGTTTTTGCTAAAGACGGAAGAAACAAAAATATTGTCTACCCTCGAGCACTTGAACAATAAAATCAACAAATTACGATAAATATCATTTATGCTTTTCCTTTATAAATAGGTTTTGGTTGTTGTTGTTCTTCTAGTTGTTGTTGTTGTTGTTGTTGTTGTTGTTGTTGTTGTCGTTGTCGTTGTCGTTGTCGTGATCGTTGTCGTGATCGTTGTCGTGATCGTTGTCGTGATCGTTGTCGTGATCGTCGTCGTCGTCGTCGTCGTCGTCGTTCTCGTCGTCGTTCTCGTCGTCGTTCTCGTCGTCGTTGTCGTTGTCGTTCTCGTTGTCGTTCTCGTTGTCGTTCTCGTTGTCGTTCTCGTTGTCGTTCTCGTTGTCGTTCTCGTTGTCGTTCTCGTTGTCGTTCTCGTTGTCGTTCTCGTTGTCGTTCTCGTTGTCGTTCTCGTTGTCGTTCTCGTTGTCGTTCTCGTTGTCGTTCTCGTTGTCGTTCTCGTTGTCGTTCTCGTTGTCGTTCTCGTTGTCGTTCTCGTTGTCGTTCTCGTTGTCGTTCTCGTTGTCGTTCTCGTTGTCGTTCTCGTTGTCGTTCTCGTTGTCGTTCTCGTTGTCGTTCTCGTTGTCGTTCTCGTTGTCGTTCTCGTTGTCGTTCTCGTTGTCGTTCTCGTTGTCGTTCTCGTTGTCGTTCTCGTTGTCGTTCTCGTTGTCGTTCTCGTTGTCGTTCTCGTTGTCGTTCTCGTTGTCGTTCTCGTTGTCGTTCTCGTTGTCGTTCTCGTTGTCGTTCTCGTTGTCGTTCTCGTTGTCGTTCTCGTTGTCGTTCTCGTTGTCGTTCTCGTTGTCGTTCTCGTTGTCGTTCTCGTTGTCGTTCTCGTTGTCGTTCTCGTTGTCGTTCTCGTTGTCGTTCTCGTTGTCGTTCTCGTTGTCGTTCTCGTTGTCGTTCTCGTTGTCGTTCTCGTTGTCGTTCTCGTTGTCGTTCTCGTTGTCGTTCTCGTTGTCGTTCTCGTTGTCGTTCTCGTTGTCGTTCTCGTTGTCGTTCTCGTTGTCGTTCTCGTTGTCGTTCTCGTTGTCGTTCTCGTTGTCGTTCTCGTTGTCGTTCTCGTTGTCGTTCTCGTTGTCGTTCTCGTTGTCGTTGTCGTTGTCGTTCTCGTTCTCGTTCTCGTTCTCGTTCTCGTTCTCGTTCTCGTTCTCGTTCTCGTTCTCGTTCTCGTTCTCGTTCTCGTTCTCGTTCTCGTTCTCGTTCTCGTTCTCGTTCTCGTTGTCGTTGTCGTTGTCGTTGTCGTTGTCGTTGTCGTTGTCGTTGTCGTTGTCGTTGTCGTTGTCGTTGTCGTTGTCGTTGTCGTTGTCGTTGTCGTTGTCGTTGTCGTTGTCGTTGTCGTTGTCGTTGTCGTTGTCGTTGTCGTTGTCGTTGTCGTTGTCGTTGTCGTTGTCGTTGTCGTTGTCGTTGTCGTTGTCGTTGTCGTTGTCGTTGTCGTTGTCGTTGTCGTTGTCGTTGTCGTTGTCGTTGTCGTTGTCGTTGTCGTTGTCGTTGTCGTTGTCGTTGTCGTTGTCGTTGTCGTTGTCGTTGTCGTTGTCGTTGTCGTTGTCGTTGTCGTTGTCGTTGTCGTTGTCGTTGTCGTTGTCGTTGTCGTTGTCGTTGTCGTTGTCGTTGTCGTTGTCGTTGTCGTTGTCGTTGTCGTTGTCGTTGTCGTTGTCGTTGTCGTTGTCGTTGTCGTTGTCGTTGTCGTTGTCGTTGTCGTTGTCGTTGTCGTTGTCGTTGTCGTTGTCGTTGTCGTTGTCGTTGTCGTTGTCGTTGTCGTTGTCGTTGTCGTTGTCGTTGTCGTTGTCGTTGTCGTTGTCGTTGTCGTTGTCGTTGTCGTTGTCGTTGTCGTTGTCGTTGTCGTTGTCGTTGTCGTTGTCGTTGTCGTTGTCGTTGTCGTTGTCGTTGTCGTTGTCGTTGTCGTTGTCGTTGTCGTTGTCGTTGTCGTTGTCGTTGTCGTTGTCGTTGTCGTTGTCGTTGTCGTTGTCGTTGTCGTTGTCGTTGTCGTTGTCGTTGTCGTTGTCGTTGTCGTTGTCGTTGTCGTTGTCGTTGTCGTTGTCGTTGTCGTTGTCGTTGTCGTTGTCGTTGTCGTTGTCGTTGTCGTTGTCGTTGTCGTTGTCGTTGTCGTTGTCGTTGTCGTTGTCGTTGTCGTTGTCGTTGTCGTTGTCGTTGTCGTTGTCGTTGTCGTTGTCGTTGTCGTTGTCGTTGTCGTTGTCGTTGTCGTTGTCGTTGTCGTTGTCGTTGTCGTTGTCGTTGTCGTTGTCGTTGTCGTTGTCGTTGTCGTTGTCGTTGTCGTTGTCGTTGTCGTTGTCGTTGTCGTTGTCGTTGTCGTTGTCGTTGTCGTTGTCGTTGTCGTTGTCGTTGTCGTTGTCTTTGTTGTTGTTGTTGTTGTTGTTGTTGTTGTTGTTGTTGTTGTTGTTGTTGTTGTTGTCGGAAACTGGTGCGCGATACGAATGAAAGCGAAATTGCCGTATTTTTATCGTGACAAAAGTTCTCATAAACGAGAACGTATTCAGAGCATCGGTTTGATACTCGAGCACCATGCGCGCATATCGAAAAACATTTAATAGATACGGATTCAGCGAACCCAGCATAGTCGAGCTCCGGCAACGATCATTTTGTTACTTGAAAGAGATTTTTGCGATGAATCTTACGAAGCGAGCGCCGATAATGCCTACCTTCATACGTCTGCCTTGTAACATGTAAGGTAAACACTACCACGTGACTATTCAATGACCGATCGCCGGATCCTGTATATAATTTGAAAATTGTAAAACTACCTTTTTATGACTAACTTTATTTTATCAACCGGTATTCATCTCGTGAACGATAAGATCTTCCCGTAATTTCCTTCCTTTTTTTTAGACTAGTCGTAAGATCCTCTCTTCGCCTCTCTTTGCACTTTTCTCTTGTAAGATATATTATATTTCATATAGTCTTACAGTTTTCCGCCAACATGATGATTTCGGCAATGCGAGAAGCAGAGCACGTATGTGTGGGTCGCTTCCGGCCGCAGCTCTTTCCGCCTCCTCGTGGACGCGGCAACCGAAGAGGTAGTAGGAACACTTCGACGAATCCGTCTTTGTTTTCCACTCTCACGCGCTGACAGTTGACGAGGATCTCGTGGCAACAATATTTTTCTATCGCTAGAGCCCCCCCCCCCCTGTCTCGCCGAATTTTTTTTGTCAAGTGCAACACGTACGCAATCGGTACGAATCCGCGCCAATGCACCGCCGTAATCCTTTTGACGATTCTGAGTCACAACGACCGCCGTTCGCCACGATTGTGGGTTACGTAACTCTTCAACAAATTTATGTAACGATGTACGTACGCCGCGTAACAAAACGCGTGCCTAAAATGAATTCAAAATTTCGTGCTTGACATAAGCTTCGCTGGCGAGTCCCGGACTCGACTTATTGCTGGATAAAATTGAAAATAATTTGCATATTGTCGCGTCGTCTTGCAATATCTTCTCTTCGCTTCGTCGATTATAGGTACTAGCACGATACCAAACATCTCGATGAACGTTGACTGCAAGTATCTTCGACGCAACGACCGCGGAGAGTCTGTATCGTCGAGCTAACAATAAGATACGACGCACCATCTCAATCCAGCGAGACTATAATACACGTCACTCTATACAGGTTGTTCCATTGAGAAGCGGATGAAAATATCGATTTTTTCCTCTTCCCGATAGAAGTAACACTTCGCACGCGGTGTTCCGAGATTACCCGAGATAAAAATAATTGCTTCGTGAAATTTCGCAATGTACGCGTGAATCCACGGCAGAACGAAGCTAACATGGAAGCTATTGATATTCGATCTTGCGTTCGAACTTGGATCCAGAAAAACGTCCAATGGTGGGTAGCGCGAGTCGGCGACAGATGGCTCATCGTTCTCGCTAGCGAACGATCTGTCGTAAAGAACCCATGGTATCGCCTTTACTGGCTGGTTGTAGTAAACTTAGCTGCTGAGAAGTTACAAATGTATTGCGCAAACTGATAACTTTACTCTGATCGTAATTCGTGAATTCGATTTGATCACTATCAAGTTGGAAACTTAGCCGGTCGTCGTTGTATCTTGTAAGTCCTATGACACGGACTGCAGCTATGCGAATCTATTGTTCGACAGTTTAACTCGTGGACACCTTACACTCCGTGTCGGTTCGAATGTCAATCGCAAAACGGCATCCGAGATCATGATGTTAACAATCATATCTGCAAGAATATCGAGTTATGTTGACCTGAGAGTCCACTTTCAGGAACTTGCTCGACCTTCATACTTCGTGGTACGGGACTGCAATTCCCACTCGCTGCTATCTATTCTGGAATTTCAGAAACCTGCTCAATTCTCGCAAAATCGTCCCAAGTGGCCAGTTCTTTCTTGTAAATAATTTACAAAGTGGGAAGAACTTTTGGTAGATGCGTATCGTATGATCTGTATAGAGTTTTGCAGCTTGTTTTTCACACCAGCTCGATCGAACGAAATGAAAGGAACGTGACTTCGCTTCGTAGAAACTTGTCTTTAGAAATTATCGAAGCATTTACCTTTTTGGAAATTCTTCGGAAGTCGTTTGAAAATATTGCGATTCGACAGAAATCTAGTCTTGTATCTAAAGGAAATCTCAAAGCTGTCAAATATCTAATCTTGGAAAGTATCGAACACCGTGAATTTTCCGAGGACAAAAATGACTGTACATTATAGTTTTGAAAAACCAAAAAACACGCTTCAATTGTCAACCAAACAAAGAAGTAAAAATTAAATTTCAATGTATGAATAAAGTGATTAACGACAAAATTAATGTCATTGTGAAAAAGCGTGGATTTATTGTTTTGATATTATATGATGTTTATTGTCCATATTTATAACAATTGACATCAAGCATCCCACGCTATTTTACAACGAAATTAATTTTCTCGCTAATCTGTTTATCCTTATGTTGACATTTTTTTTAGTTTTTGAAACTGTATCTCATTTTCTTATTTTTTAGTTTTTCAACTTTTTCAAACTCAAATTCTAAAAACAAATTTTCAAGAAAATGTCCGTCTCAAATTATGGTATTATCATCAGTCCTTCATACGTGTGCAAAGTTTCAATTTAATTCGACGTTTTAAAGTAGATCAAAATCACGTTCGAAATTTTGCTATGTACAAACAAACATACATAGCAAACTGATAAAAGTTTGTCAAAAATAAACTTGACTTGTACGTGAAACTAGGAATGCTGTGATTGTCGAAGAAAAATTTGTCGCAGTGGTAAGCTTTTGAAAACAACAACTGCGATTCTCCTTCATCGATAAATTTGCTATAAAATCGACCATATCTTCTCTGAGATTCGCTCGTTTCGGTACGGATGCGATGAAAAGTAAGTTTTATCGCCGATCGATTAAAGGATAAAGCGCATTCGTGGTCCTCGATCTCTCTTCGCGCTACACGTATCGATTTTCTTGGCGGAGATCGAGCGGGCGGACTCGCGAACAATCGATACTTAAAAGCTCTGACCTCGGTGAGTAGAGAATTCCACGACTTTGTCCGGCACACATCCCGTCCCTGGGAAACGACAGGGTTACCGCCGGACATAACAAAAGACGAACGCACGCCTCAACGCATAAAGTCATGGCGTAACGCGCGCTGCGACTACCTCGTCCGCTAGGCATAGGCAATTCCGCGTGGTATCGGTCCTCCTCGCCGCTGTCCATAGCTTTTTGCTCACCGATTGGCGGTAGCTGCATCGCAGCTTCCACACGTAACGTCACTGTCGTCTGCTCGCGCATGCATCAATATGAGATAGCATACGCCCAAGGAAACAATTTTCCGACTATTTTTTTCCTCGTTTCTCCGAATCCCTAATCGTTCGAGAAGACGTTGCATGAAAATCGAATTTATTTATTTGTATAAATTCGAGTGAACGATGAATACTTATGACGAGATAATCCGCTAAAATATATTATGAAATGTGAATAAAACGTTAAAAAGAGATATGAAGATTTGCAAATAATACTCAATACAAGCTCGTCCTTAGAAACTATCTTCTCCAAGCACTTGCCAAAAATTATACGTGAGAGTGGAAATAGCGTTTCGAATTTCTCACTTCTGGGATATTTTTCTCTACTCGATCTTATTTTTTTGAGCTGACAATGCGATACACGCGTATGTACGCGGAAAAATGAAGAAAAAACACGGGCCTTCTCGTATTCATTCGACTCGTTCGAGCTCTTATATCTGTGTGAGATGCAGATAAAAAATGCTGTAAAATTGGAAGCACGATTAAGATGTGACGTGAAAATTCACCACGATTTCGAAAAATTACGAAGAAACGGTAGAAAATTATCTTATTACGTATAATTTCGAAAAATAAGATCGTCGATAGAAACGACTTATTTACTGCGTGTGGAATGTTTACGACGATGTTGAATTCTATCGAGCTGACAAACGGGCATATTTCTTTTCGGATAAGACTTCTTTGGGATAGTCTTCTTCCTTCACCCTTCAGCTGTAATCTTTCCGAAATAGATGAATGAAATTGTTGATCTTCACTTCGTTATACGTTTATATCGACGATGTGTTCAAATCGCACGCGATTGAACTACAGGTGGTCTATCGACACTGATCATACACCAAAAATGATCAGGGATCAGTCGAGGATGAATCGTCGGGTAGTCGAGTCACTGAAATTACGCGTCTCCTAATAATCCACCGAGCGGAATATCAACTGCAATGAAAATACACGGAGAACGTTCGATTTAAGGACTGAAACTTGGCTACGAGTACCGCAGTGCAGTGTTTACGCGCGTAACGAGCAAACAAATGTGT
>OZ018309.1:18103681-18123978 GCA_963969455.1 Arge pagana | reverse complement strand
GAAAAGTCAAATCTAAAACTCAACTACATCGTTGGGCTAACAAGATAAATAAGGGTGGTACCTACAGGGAAAAAATTGCACGAATTTGTCAACATGTATTAGATAATTTCAATGCTGCTCTTGAAGGTGGTTCAATTATTCATGATCGAGATTTACGGCGATGGGCTTTGCACGCTCAAAAGAAATTGGCTCTGAAGATTTCAGATTCAAGGCTTCTGAAAGTTGGCTTTTGAAGTTTAAAAAAGCCCATCGAATAGTATCAAGAAAAATAAATAAATTTGTCACTAGAAAAACTTTGGACAGTGAGTCAGAACTCAAAAGTAAAGCAAATCAGTTTGTAACTGACATTAAAACAACTATACCTATAATTGGAGTTGAGAATTTATATAATTCAGATCAAAGTGGATTCCAATTGGAAATGCACTCTGGAAGAACGTTAGCTGTTGAAGGAGAGAAGCAAGTGCAATGTTTAGTACAGTCAGTTTCGTCGACAACTCACAGTTATACCATTCAACCACTTATATCAGCTACAGGAAAACTCCTATCACCTCTTTTTCTGGTGTTAAAGGAGCCAAGTGGTCGATTCGGCCCTATCGTACAAACAACATTATTCCGTGCAGATAATGTACATGCGGAGGCATCTACATCTGGAAAGTTAACTACAAGTAAGCACACTCACAATAATTATTATCACCAAACTATGATTAATTGAATGATTTTATAAGAATATCTTGTAATTTCAGACCTTTTTAAGATTTGGTTAGAACAAGTATTTTATCCGAATGTGGGTCATCACTCTGTATTGTTACTTGATTCATGGAGTGGACACTGCGATGCAGTAATACAGGAAACAATGCCGGAAAACAAAATAATAACTATAAAAAAAATACCAACCGGTACAACAGGAAAAATACAACCACTTGATGTGTTTGGGTTTCGCATATGGAAAAATTATGTTCGACGTATTTCTGATAATGTAATTTTAATGAATTACGATTTAAATCTGCATTTGAGGAATAACATTATCAAACTCCAATCTTTAGCCCACAATCAGCTATCTTCACCACGATATGAAAATCTTTTTAAATATTCCTGGTACAAAAGTGGTTATATTGATGAAAAACCACAGGAATTCGTTAATCCCGTAGATTTTAGTTTCGGGGATTCGTGCGACATACGATGCGGAATAAGCGGATGTGAGAATATTGCTATGATACGATGCGGCTGGTGTAAGAAATCATTATGTTTCAAACATTTCTATGAAGATTACCATTATTGTCATGAATTTATAGAATAATACACTTTCAATTAAGAATTTGAAAAATATTCATTCGCAATAGAATTAGTTCTAGTTTTTTGTATTGAAGTTTTCTGGGTCAGTACATGTGCAGCTGAACCTGATTTCCATAATTGTTGAAATAAAAAATCAAAAATGAGACCTGTGAGCACTTTACTTTGAAAAAACCAAATTGATTTCGAATATTTGAGTATTTTTATATGTACATAATATGAATACGATTTTCCGAAGTTGATAACTTCTGATTACCACGAACAGCATTCTGTACAATGATTCGTTGGTGCTTCAACAGAATCAGGAAAATGATGCTGTATTGTATCTTCAACTATTTTTGCTGCGTGATCTTTGTACTGTTCTTGAAAATGTAATGTCTCTTCGATAATCATATCTACGTCATTGAAATCATTTGTGGCACTTAACAGTATATCTTTAATCGATTCTGCTAACTCCATTTCTCTATGATTGGCCGTTCCATCTTGTATTTGAATATTTTGAAAAAACGCGGATAATAAATGTATAACAGTCAAAGGATTGATTCTCATTGTTGAGTCCGGATGGAGGAACAAACCTACTCAATGCTTCTAAAAGACTACACTTATTCCCGAGCATGGAGTTTTACGACATATATACCCGACCGATGAGTAACGAAACGAATAATCGAAACTGATAAGCAGTATCGTAAAAAATTATCGGACGAAAAGACGAATTGATGGAATAAAAAATCACTCGCGAATCATAGTTTATCTTGACCAAGATGATTCATTTTATGAAGAAATTATTGCCTCGTGATAAATGACTTTAAATATAAGATATTCGATATCTCAATTCATATCTTATTCGTATTTCTCTTGAGAAAAACATTTTCTTCATTATTGCAGATGACCAATGTCTGAAGGGGTAGTAACCGTGTTTGGGGAGGGTTAACGCGAAATCCTCGAACACGTCAACTTATTTACTTCATTTCACAACTCAGAATATTTACTTTTCAATTTTCAAGTCAATATTCGAATCAGTACAACGAAAATATCTTCGAAAAATGTGGTTTTTCTGGTATAAAAAATAGGGGTTGCAACCCTCGTGGGCATAACAATGTCTAGTAGCTCCGCCTTGCCGCAAAGAGCATTTTTCATTTTGTTCCGTCGCGGAATACCAATTAGAAGCAGAGATATTTCGAAAAAAGACTTTAAGAGTGAACTTTGAGGGTAGATTTCACCCCCTAAACGGGCTTAAGAGCACGTATAACAAAATACGTGTCTCTCAAAACATATCTCATTCGTATTTCTCTTGAGAAAAACATTTTTTTCATTATTGCAGATGACCAATGTTTGAAGGGGTAGTAACCGTGTTTGGGGGTAGTTAACGCGAAATCCTCGAACACGTAAACTTATTTACTTTATTTCACAACTCAGAATATTTATTTTTCAATTTTCAAGTCAATATTAGAATCAGTACAACGAAAATATCTTCGAAAAATGTGGTTTTTCCGGTATAAAAAATAGGGGTTGCAACCCTCGTGGGCATAACAATGTCTAGTAGCTCCGCCTTGCCGCAAAGAGCATTTTCCATTTTGTTCCGTCGCGAAATACCAATTAGAAGCAGAGATATTTCGAAAAAAGACTTTTTGAGGGTGAGCTTTGAGGGTAGATTTCACCCCTAAATGGGCTTAAGAGCACGTATAAAAAAATACGTGTCTCTTATTTTTCGATGTTCTACAACATATATCAAAATCATTGAAATCGGTGAGTTCGGGTTCGCAAGGTTTCCTTGTTAGATGATCAGTTCCGCATCATTTTATTTCAAGTATCGAACGCAACGGCGGGAAAATCTGGAATAATTCCATCTCCGGAATGTAACCTAGCAGAATTCTCCGTTAAATTTCATCGTCTGTACGACTTCGAGTGAAATATTCGTCAAATCGTCAAAATTCGGAGATTCAATAATTGGATTTATTTATTTTGTTTCGCAATTTCAAGTATGAATTCGAAAGTTGGAAACATTCAATGGATTTTGTTTCTTCGCGAAAAGCTTAACGATCAATTTTCAGAAGGGTCCGATATCGGATGGTAGGGAATCAGTCATAGATACGTTTTCCCCAACTCTGCCAGCTCCGAGTAATTGCTAACACAGTTTTTCGTTCAAAAGTATTCACATTTTTTGGAATTTTGTTCGACAATGTTCGGAACCGTTTCACGTCATCGATTAGTTCATCCAATGCCGTGTACATCAGATGTGTCTCGAATTTTCATCAGCTCATTTCATTTGTTCGAACATACCTTAGGAAAATATGCGAACAAATTTTTCTTCCAACAGCTTGATTTTATTTTAAATAGGTATGCTTCGATGCGCTTTTGAGTGTCGATTTATCGATCGTATTTATCTGATAACAATTCATCTGAGAACACGAATAGTATCGTTTGTTCATGTAACGATTATTCGAAATGATCGAAACAAATGTTGCCGCTATGCCCACGACGCAACGATGTACAGAATCTCAGAAATCTGTTCTGATACCGCAACGCTCGTAGCAAATTGTCTCGAATATCTAAAACGACGAGCCTTTAACGACCATACGTCCAAAAGGGTTAAAACAAAATTTACAACAAACTTTGGACTAATTTTGTGAAGAATTCATCGATAATGCAACATGCGAGATGAAATATACCATCAGAGAGTATCGAGTGTAAAGCTGAGTACAGGATCAGAAATCTGTTCGAGGTTCGGAGGCTTCCGACATCCTAGCGTACCCAATAAACCGATTTTTTCCCCATTTTCCCTCCGGTTCACGTGTCACGAGGCTGGCCTTTGATTACTTCAGTCGTTATCACACGAATCGTTTTTCACGCCCGTATAATGTTCGCGTGCTCCTTCCCGACAATTAATTTATATTTGATCGTGGAGTGCAACGGCACGTTATACAGTTCGAAACTGCGTCGCGGTATCCAGAAATGGAGTTGGTTTCGCCGGCACGTTGAGATACGATCGGCGCGGAAAAACGCCATAACTTCGCATCGTATATGGTGGTAGTGCACAGGTGCATGCCGCTGCAATCCCCCCTCTATTGAATGTGCGTTGAATGTCAATTGTTTAAACTGAGCGAGGCAAGCGCGTAACCTCTCGGTAGCAATGGCGGCTGTAACTGGTAACAAATAAAGAATAATTAGTGTGTCTCAGCGGTACGGTAGCTCTAGAAATAGACCGTGGTCGCGTAATAATCACGCTTCGAAACGACGCTTTTGGAAACTTGTATCGTATATATATCGCGCGCGTCTCTCTCGGTGATGAAATTCGACTGTTTATTGGTATCTACCATGCCGTTTTGCAGTTTATTAACCGCTCACCAAACACAACAGACGAACACCGCGAAAGGGGTGGGGAGAATGAGATTGGAGGGGTAAAGGGAATGTGCGGAGCGGAGGCGGAGAAAGAGTCGCAGACTTTAACTCCGCCATTTGACACAACATCGCCATTTTCTGTTCCTTGAAACGTACGGGATTGGCCGAGTCCTCTCGCGATGAAACGAGACATAATCAAGCTTCCCCCGCTACGGGTAGTATATCCTCTTTCACCTCGTCTCACCTCACTTCCGGCCTTTCACGTCGGAGATATCCGCGTGCCTGTTGTGTAAGATGTGTGAAAATGACGTCAATCGTACAAGTATTGGGGGAAAGCAACGCTTCAATCTCACGAAGAATCATCTTCTTCGGCTACGCGAAGTAAGTACTGCGCGAGAATTTCGCGACCCGTTTCTCTTTACCCTTTCTGTGCCATCGTTTGCCCGAGCGAACCACCGAACTCAATTTCTGTTCTCGCGTACTTTCCCACCTTAACGCTTGAAATTGGAAAACCAGACGATTTTTTTTTCAACGTTCAACACGTTTTTCATAATCGAATTCTCTTCTGCGAAACGAATGTCTTTCGCGAATCTTATGATTTAATTCATCGGTTGCAACATGTGTCCACGTTTTGTACGCGGATTCTAGGGCCAACCTATACTGAGGGAGAAAGGTTTCTGTAGAATGATGACAACGAAACACTTTTCCTACTCTTTCATTCAATACTGTACTTATATTTGCCATGTTTGCAATAATATTCGCGTGGAAATACACTATTTTGGGAACTCCGACATACTTTATTCTTCCCTTCCAGGAAAAAAATTGGAGGAAATATCAGCATCGTTGTGAAGCGTTTCGCAGTAGAAATGTTCGATTTGTTACATTCACGGCAATTTATTTCATTCCGTCCTGCGGTAAGAGGAAACTCAAACTTGTTAATAACATGCTCATCTGTGAATCACGTCAATAAAATTGGAAAGGTATTTGTGAAAAATTGGAAAATACGCAACAAAGAGGTGTTTATTTTTCAGTAAAAATTAATAAGATAAACAAGAAATCGATCTTTGTATCATTCTGTTGTACGCAACGTTTCTTCTCTCAATGAACGAAGCAATTTCAACATTGACTTCAACCTCGACGGGGTATAAACATCCGAGTGTTTCAAAAATATCAATAATCCGTTTCAGCTATTTGCAAAGTATTACCATGTTTCATTATTATAACACGGAGGGTCAATAAAGCGATGAAATCGTGAATCAGGCAATCGATCTGCACCTTCTGAGTTTTTCCTCAAGTTGTATAAAATGACCTGTGTGACAATTTATAGAAAACAGGAGAGGAACGTAATAAAGGGTCCATCTTGGACATAGTTTAAAATTTTCGGTCAAAAACATGGATCTGCCAGTTGAAATTGACAATAGGATCAGAGAAAATAGCTTATTTTTTATCAATGTATGGTAATTATTACATAAATGATGCATAAATAATGGATCGTATTTCTGAAGCTGCATCATAGATTATTCGGATGTTTTCGTATTTGATCGACGTGATTCGAAGTCGTTGTACTTCGGCGGCAGTTGGCGGTGTGGAATTTTGTTCCGGGCAAATGCAGCAGAGACAAATAACGCTTGAAAGGTACCGGTGGTTATTTTGGACCACTGTGCTCCTCGAGGTTGCTCGGGGGACGCCACGACTTTCGATCGACGTTGAACGAACATTATTCTAATTGCCTCGCATCAGGTTGTTAGAGTAAAATCTCGACTGATCAAACGTTGAGATTAAACCGTCAAACTCTCTTGACTAATCCATTGGAGATTCATTAAGTATATAAGTCCGCTATTACGAAATAGGTACGGGAATTCACGCGGGACGCGATCGTTACGAACACCTAGAAGACCCGCTAAACCGTTGAAAAATGTGAAAACGAACGTTGAAATCGCCATTCGGCTGCATCATATACCGCAAGATCACGAGGACTCTGGTATAGTGGGTGTAACCAGTTCCGTGGGCTTAGCTGTCAAACCTACGTGCACCGCCTACGCGCGCATTTATATTACGATCGTCTCTCACGAACGACGAGAGGAGACGCTCGCGCGTGAGGGAACCTTCAGGTATAAGAGATGCTGATTGCAACACAGGAAACGGTTTCACCTCACCTTGGCACGAGAATGAACATAACCCAGCCACGAGAGCATCGAGAGAGAAAGATAGATAGATAGATAGAGAGATAGATAGAGAGAGAGAGAGAGGAAGAGGGAGAGGGACAAAGAGAGAACCAGCGAGGGGGAGGGGACATTTGACTCAACGCCGAGGAAAATACACGTATACGACTTTTACGGGATAGGATGCTTACGCGAACTCGGACACGCGTCCTCTCGACCCGTTACGAGGACGAGATCGTCCATTTTTCCTTTCCGGCCGCAAATCATTCGCGAAACTACACGAAGCGTTGTTGCGACGCCAGTGGCTTATTCGACACGCGGGTCATTTTCATTCGTCGATAATTTATGGTCAGTTACAAGTAAAAGTTCGACCAGTACTGTGAATTTCACCTCACCCGTAACGAACTATGCTGGAAATTGCCTGGCGAGTAACTAATATATCTGATTGAGCGGGAATTAAAACACGAGTTGCAACGTGTTTACATTCATATTTTTGCAATATTCTCGCGTATCGCGAGGCTTTACGGTACCGCGGGCGGGAATCGACCAATTTTGAATGAATTCACGTGAAATATGCTATACGAACGCGTTCCAATTCATAATTCTCGAGGAATAAATCAGGCTACTCGAGATCGAAGTAATGGTACCTCATTGCGTCACGGTAAGCACGAACCAAAGGACATTCTAAGCTGATTGTGAGAAACGACGAAATTTCGTCGAATCACATCGCTGCAATACTTGTTCATCGAAGCCAGTTCAATTCTACCTCAAATCAAGTTGTTCGACATCGTTGATCGTTGAATACTCCCAATTGTTCTATATCAATTGCTTCTAGTTTTGATCTTGTCGCAAAACGTTAAATCATTTGAAATCATCAACTCAATCGTGTTAATAAAATTTTGCGGAATTCGTCGAAAAATTGATCGAATTCGTAAACGGAAGCGATCCATATTTGGGAGAATTGTAGATGTTTCAACGATCGTGACATTCCAGAGTTTGGATATTATCTTCCAGAAATGTTTTGTATAAGTTGACGGGGCGATCTGTGAATCGATTGTACGACCCGTCGAAGGAGTACCTATTCTGATTTTTTCTAACGAATTCCGAATATAATTTGACATTGAGTTCAATGTTTGAACAATCGCATATCTTTCTACTGATCTCGCGCGGTTTCGATCCCTACGTCAGGCGGTCATTTTCTTCTGATTTTCAAACGCTCTGCCGTATCTTGTTGATAAATTCGTCCGCGCGTTACCGCGTTCAGTCCCTTCTTACCGAACGAACATTTTCGTCTTTGTTATCTCTCGGCTATGTGTAAAAATATTTCGAGCGCGAACAACGAGTTCTCGATTAAACTCAAATGCGCGTATTCAGATGAATATCCGGTGGCGAGTATTCGAGTAAGTCGGTCGAAGGAATTCAGGTGGGTGCAAGGAATTCCGACTCACGAATCAGTCGAGGTAATTTGAAAACCGTTCTCTCGCCTCTCGTCTATATATATATATATATATATATATATATATATATATATATATATATATATATATATATATCGTCTGTTGCGTCATTGTCTTTCTCTCGTAACCTAAAAAATAGCATACGAGGAACGGTTGAACGAGGCGATTATTTTACGTCCGCGATTCAAGACGCGTCTGTTCATCATACGGCCGGTAATAATGGACCGGATTGCTTTTAATTTCGAAACATATAACGCACGACAATATATTGGACAGTCTCTCTCGGCTCGTCGCGACCCCCGGAAATTCCTGCCGCCGCTCGTGAAACCCTTCCGTTTCCATTCTGAAAATTATTTTAGATTCTCGTACCTCGGACACTCGTTCACGAACGTCGTTCACTTCTCCCCGCTTTTCTCACACACTACCATTTCGTTCGTTGTATTTTTAATCTTTCTTCTCCCTTTACTCTCGTGTCTCTCGACCAACCGCGTCTTCTCTAATACTCAACGAACGACTCTACTCGGCGATACGGTTGGTTGTCTCGCTTTCAAAACGGGGTTAACAACACCGACGAGCTATTTATTTACGGGGATAAATCACGAGGGATCTTCTGGCGTTTTACACGTTACGCGAATCGTTGACGCTACATTAATCACCCGACTCTCTCTTTCTCTTTCCACTCTCGAGGTCTCCGTCTCACCTGACACGAGCATGCCGATCCATCGCACGCAGAGTTAAAGTGCCCCCATGTCAATAATAACAGTAACCACGATCAACAGGGTTGTTTCTGTACGATACAACGAAATTCGCGATAAATAATATATATTCTCGGGAATCGTTGTTCGTGATTACGCGCCATGGTTATTCCAGAATTTCGTCCGTAGCGACCCAAATAGAAGGCGCCAACTCCACGACGTGCGAAATCATATTCGCGGAATCTTGGATGTGACCTACTAGTCCCTACGGCGCGTCCATACGCCGCGACGTAGAAACGTGCACGCGTCTCCATGTAGGTACCGAGAAATCTCTGCATACGCGTGGCCCACTCGGTTGTCACGTACGTCAACCAATTCTCAGCGCGCGGAAAATCCAGTCCGCGAAATCGACGTGATGTTTTTACCACCATCTTGGTGGTGTCGACTTCATAAACCTTAGAAGTTACAATTGCAAGTCTGCTAGTCGCAAATATCGCAGTGATTCACTTTGGATTTGCCACCTCGTGGTGGTGACAACTGTGTCTGCGAGCCTGAGGTTGGTATCTCGCGACTCCGATGATCTAATTCGTAACAAGTCTGCGTGCTACGAACTTTATGGTAATTGGATCTTGCATTCCATGACACGTGTATAAATTCGAATTCAATAAGCATGTAGTTGCCGATTTGTGGACTCCAAAGTTTTGTGCAACAGCTGCACGATATTTTTACGTTCAAGCATCGTTGTCGTTTCGTGCACTGATTGCGAGTACGAAAGCATTAGCTTGGTAATTTTCCACGCGTCGGCACAAGGTCATCTCCTAATTTCCAAATTTCTCGAATATCTGGGTTCTTTTCACGTTTTGCCTTGATTTCCTCGCTTCGTATTACGAGCTCACATCTCTTGTCTGAAGAAAATTCTATGATAACTTGATTTTCGCGTTGGTTGATGTTTATTCCATATCATAGATATCAAAGAAAGAAACACTAATGGGCTGGGGAAGAAATAGGTGGCGGCTGTAGTAATTTAGTGTAGCGGACGACTTTATCTTCGCGTGACGCGTCGTTCGAATGTATATAACGCGCGAAATCGAAACGTCGCGACGTGAATTGGCGGTCTTCCATCCACCTAACTAGCGTCGATTAAAAGGCGTGGTGATGGGAGGAGCGAAGTTGAGTTGCGTTAAGTACACATTACGAAGCAATACCGAGCGTCGGGCTTCGGGGTTGAAATTCTGCGATATCGTCATCACAGCGAGGTTTCGTATGCATGTAATCACTCCATCGGCTCCGTCGTTGATGGGTAATGAATTTTTTGCATTAATTCTCGGTAAACAATGACGGGAAATGCGCAAATTCAAATGACTATGAAAAGATCCGAACACGTTTATCAATATGCATCCGATATTCCGATAAACCATCGTCTGTTTCTGTGATCTTATGCCTCGAATACGAAACTTTCTCAATGTTCTTCTCGATCGAAGTGCTGTCATAAACGAATCGTACCTTCATCGATCTTTCCACGAGTTATAATTTATTTCTGCGACAAACGATAAACTCCAATGGTCTCGAAGTCCTGACATCTCGAAAATCAAGCATCATCGGTTGACACGATTTCGCGTCTTTTAACAATCCCAATCGAAGAAACAGCATGTTTTTTTTTCAAATAAAAATTACAGTTTCACAATATGGCGACGGCTTGAATACAAATTTGATTTATTATCGAACGTTTCGGCTGCAAAGCTTGTTAAGAATTCGTTGATTCTAGAATACCGAATTGACTTTAATCCCAATCCTACGTGGATTGACCTGTAGTATCACAACGTTCTTTTGAGACGTGAGATGAATTTCAGGACAATCGCCCAGTTAGTTATTGAGGAAAAACGTCAACTAACAGTTTCGAGGAGAATTTCATTGGGATGTAGCCAAGCTTGCGATATCTATCGTGAATATGTTTACTATGCTCGTTCTAAAAGAGGCACCTTTCACTTTTTTCGTTACTGAAAATCGTTCGAATTTCCTTTAGCGCAGTTGTCTTCGATCGGTATTCATCGCGTGCGATTTATACTCTTGCAAATAAAGAACGCAGAGTTCTGCGCGTGTTGCGCGTGAATTAATAATCAAATTTTCCCGTTATAAAACAATCTGAGTTTTGAATATGATCGAACTGGCGTGAATGTTTTCGGGTAGAACGTGCGCGTTCTTAAAGCTTCGAAGATGGCGTGTATTGCGATGAATCAAGTCCGAAGTGGCGTCGATTCGTTCGACGGGTTTCGTGACGGGGATAAAATGAGCGGACGGAGTTGAAAATATTATGGTAAATATTAATAGCGTGATCAGCGGCGCAATGTCACGTTATAATAAATCACAATCTAGCACTATTGAATTCGTTTGTGGGTCAGTGGGTGTCATGTGAAATCGCAGGATCATATGTGAACGCGATTGCATACAATCAAACGTTCTCCGACGCTGACTAATAGGAAAGTGACGACCGCAAGTGATGATTCGGAATATTACGGAGGGATCGAACGAAGATGATCCTCGAACTGTCGGAGTAGAGATACGAACGGTAATTTTATCGCTCGATTCACGCGGACCGTGGGACGTATTATATTTATGGTGAAATTCAGAAACGTTTTGACCGTTCGAGACGATCGCCAGACGTTCGGCGAATCGCATACATCGAGTCGTATGCCAACGTTTAATAATGATTACATTTGAGACGCTGATAACAGCTCTCCATTGTATTTGTGCGAGCTTGAGTTTAAAAATTTCCGACAGTCATGCCCAATAACGCCGAGCATCGATACCCATTACACGAGCATGCTTCGGAGAATCGACATTGTTAAGGAGCGACTCGCAGCTTCCTAATTTCCTAGTCATTAATTGAGAAATCAATCTTTTTATCGTGTACCGCCCCTCCACTTTATTTCGGTGTGTATACGCTTTGTAACGTTAGACGTTCCTCGATCAATCGACCCGCGCAACTTTTAAGTCTTCGGAATTGTAAACGTCGAAGGATCGCTATTTACGAATATAATATAGCACTAAAAAAACTCGCCACGAAAAGTTCAACTAAAAGCGGGATGTTCGCAAATAAATGCAACAAAACATTTTTCTCTCGAATATAAACAACCAAAAATGAGTTGACTAGTATCTGTCGAAATATAGAATCTAAAAAATCGATATGTAAAACGGCAATTTTGCAAACGGAATTTTTTTAAAAGTTTGTTAGAGGAGGTACTTGTTGGTTATGAAGAAAAACTTGTATGATAATAGGCAAGCTGAAACGCTTAATTTGTACGGATCATACATGTTGTAATACGTGTGAAAACAACTTGAAGACAAATTTTCCATGAAAGTATATCTCACAAACTGGACGCGTCTAAATATTTTTGTATTAAAAAATATCTCTACTAATACTCACGATAAAACAATATAAGTACGTTTTTTTTCTGGAACATAACATAAATTGTATATACCTTGAATTGACTAATATTTTGATTAGTGATCAGCAGAATAATTCCTTCTTATTAGATAGGGTAGCATCGACAGAAGTGGGCTACCGTGAGAAGTGGGCCACCCGTCATTTTTTTTTTCACGAGTGACGTATCGGTGAGCCGATTTTTTTTCTGTTCGTGGTCGACAGGAACTCAGTTTTTAGTAAGTCATTCAAGTTTGCAGACGTACATTTGTGTTCTCCAGCAATTAGTGCCAAAAATATTTAACTGTTTTCTTTGCTCTCATTTTAAAAGTTATCGTGATTTGCCTAAGTTACTCATCCAATTTAATCGGATAAGTAGTCTTTATTATAGTATTAGACCTAACCCCCAAAAATGTATAGAGATTTCAGCATATAGTTGCGTGGTGTTCTCACCACGTTATTTCGCGTCAAATTGTGCTTGTGGACAGAAGTGGGCCATTTTTTGTAGACAAAAGTGGGCCACTGCAGTGACGTTGTGTTTCGACATTTAGTGTTTTTGTTTAAACTAATCAAGTGGTTCTACGAATCAATTTGCCAAATTTGGGACTCTGATTTAGATTTGACCGACAAGGAATAATTTTTTTGGCCTTTTCTTCACATTTTTTTCATCATTAGGTTCTTCACTTTTTTGTGTATCTTTGAGGCAATATAATTAAAAATATTGCACATGAAATTTGATTTTTACAATACCATTTATTGGGAAAAATTAATCATTCAACATAAAAAATCGAAGTGCTTGATCCTTTTACTTACTTTAGATGAAAAACTTGGGTGGCCCACTTCCGTTGGTAAAATCGCAAAATCGCAAAATCGCAAGTTTCTCTTTTCTCACTTAACGAGGGAAAAAAATATGTAAAATAAAAAATTTGAAAATATGTGTTTGCCGAAACTTAGGTAGTACCTTTCCCTACAAATAGACCCGACTAGTGTTCGAAAATATCAATTTTTGAACATTCTATAGCATGAAAACCAAAGTGTGGCCCACTTCTGTCGATGCTACCCTACTTAAAATATGAACGCAAAAGCGGTTTATCAATAACAAAAAGTGCGTATGGTGCTTTTACTCGTGTACAGACGAAATTTGGTGCTATAATTTGTTGAGTCGTCGATAGATTTTGGACCCAGAAAAAATGATATCTGTGGCCTACAATTTGTAAGAAAGACTCCAAAGTCAGTGAACGGGAAAAGAAGACATTCTAATTTTTTGAGGCTACGTAGACAGTGAACGTTTCGTAAACTCGTTAAGCGACTTGCTTTCTCGCAGTCACCCTATAACGTTTCCCGGGGACAACGAAAATTTGTCTTATTTCTGTAAAATCAGTAGGAACATTTGTATCGGTGTTGTTTCCACCTGCGTGTTACGCTATTTTATCGCAATTGTTATTATGGAGGTGCCGACGCATCAACAACGCGTGTTCGAAGTACACGAGACGCAGAGGCGAATCATAGCGGTAGGAACGAGGAGAATGACGCGAGCAAGCGGAACGAAAGATGTAAGGAATATGATGGTACGCGGTAGTCTTCTACGGGAAGAGGTTTTATTTTTACCCAACGCTCCGTTTGATTGTCTCGCCCCCGCTGCCCAACGGCCGACACTCTCGTCCGTTCGCGTCTCCACCATCCCGCACGTTCGTCACTCGTATCACGTAATCTTCGTTTAATCAATGATAGAGAAGGGTAAGAAATTCAATTAAACTCGCTACTTCTCTGTATCCGTCGCAAAACGAATAAAGGGTGAAATTCACGCGCCATCGGTCAACTTAAGATTCCAACTAAAGATACGGTAACTTCATATTCTCCCCCTTGGTCAGCCCAGCCTTCGCGTTGTTGTCGGCGGTAGGTGTTTAAGAGATTTAAGAAATTTCAGAAATTTCCAATTAGCCAAGTAATTATCATCCATCTCTCTTTCGCATTCCTCGCCACTTGTGTCCCGTCTCATTCGTATTCGTCCGTGGAATTTTTCAACGCGGTATTCGAATCGCCGGAATGTCGCCATTGTATTTGCATTCTATGGCGAATGTATGGCGTTGCGTACGGTGGTTCTACCAACTACCGAGAATACCTACCTATCCACGGGCTCACGGTTTCATCTACGTATGCAACGTCACGCACGCTCCGCGACACGAATAACATTTACCCACTTCACGCGAATCTTCCGTATTGGGAAAGATATAAACGATCGTACCTATACGTTATTGGGATTATAAAGTATGTTTGCTCGCCGTGTACCGAGACTTTGACCCTGCAATCAACACGCCGCGCATTTTCAATCTGTGGGGACGCGGTATGCGCCCGAATGTTTCCGCACATGTCCGGTCGCACTTGAACTGTAAACCGATAGGGAACTACCGTTTTTTCCCACCCTCGTTTCGTCGCCTATCGCGGCGTTTGTAGAAAAAAAAATCACTCCGCCTCAATTTAAATTATTCACGGTACATATTGAATGATATAAACGTCTACTCGAATAAAGCAAATCTAACGAATCGTCGGAACTTCCAGCGATCTATAACTTTCATTTCGGGTTCTGTTAGTTTACAAGCTTCTTGTACGTAAATTCCAAGCTTATCGTACACGCGACATATACACGGCGTTGCTACCGGGCAATTAAAAAGAACACACTGGTCATATTTTCTCAGAGGCGCCGGCTGCGTAGCCTCCATTATTTCCTTTATTTTTCATGGCTGAGTAAAACAACTCCTACATTTCCACAATTTTGTTTGTCCTCGAGCGGAATCCGGTCTCCGAACCCTGTTGATCAAGGATCGGCCTACGACGACCCAAGAACGATACCGACGACAATCGAATTTCTGAAAACTCGATGGAGGCAGTTGAAACGTCACTAATTTTTTGGCGAACAAACGATCGCGCGTCTCATTCGTAGCAGACGCAACCCCGTGCATCGTCGATGATTCTTCGGGATGGTCGGTGACAAAATGGCGGCTGGCCGGAAAATGATCGAGATTTCGCACCGAGGAATTATTTTGGTCACGCGCCTGCGACGAATCATCCAAATGTGAATCTGATGAACGTCGTACGTGCGTTGCCTCTTCCACTCTTCATTTAAGCTCGGACCATCGAGGCTACTTCAACGACTAGAGTTTCGACTGAATTAACTGAATTCCTACGCCACGTTCAGCGGATTCTCGATTCTTACTTTTGCTACCTTATTGGCAAAATTCAACCGCGAATCCGTTGCAATTCGAACGAGTCTCGCAAGCGACGTCGGAATAGCACTCGTGCCGCCTGCTGGTCGTTAGCATCTATCTTTCCCGGACTACGTAGTTCTTATTATTATTCTCATTCCCATTCCCCTCCTCTCTCATTTCTTCGATCGCTTCTTTTCACAGTATCTTCTTCTTAGCCCTGTTGCCCACTCCTTATCGGTCTTATTTTATTCGCCACGCTCTTCGAAGCCAGCTTCGTCGGAGCAAGATAGAGATACATGCCGGCAGGACTGTCTCTCGAGTCGTGGGCACCTTCCCAACCAAAACCAATCCCTCACCTCTGATTTTTCCACAAAATTGTGTTCACCTGACGCACGATCAGTTGACACAGATCTGATTCCAAGATGTACGCGGAAAGTGCGATATCCGGACGTTAGTTATTTTTCTGAAGGCAAGAAAAATACCCGACAGAGAAAACATATCTTCCGTGTATCAACATTGATCATGGAATAAAAAGATGTATGCAGAAATGTACTCGTCCATCGTGTTATCGGATAATAATTATTAATAATTAATTAATAATCGAGTCTATTTGGAAGATTGAAGAAAAATGCGTTGACAAGAACATCGAAAGACGCATCGTCGTCATATTCGATCGTCTAGTTTCAGGAAAAACGTACCTACGCGCGAGTCAATTTTTAATTTTACAAATCATGGGAAAAAATACGGGAAGTTGAAGGAAAAAATATTCGCGTATCGAGTTCTGATTTCGAAATTCAAAAAAGGCGTTCGTCTCCGATTTCCCGAATCTGCAATTGGAACAAACGATGCGAGAATTCGGATTCTCGTCGAACATTATTATTATTTTCTTCAAATTTCTTATATATTCTCCCTTTGCCGTATACCTACCCATCCGATCTCGTTTTCTTCGAATGGCGTTATTTTTGAAAAGAAAAACATTCGGATTCCAGGCAGTTCTCCCGATCCGAATAAATTCTCTTTGCCGAATCCGGTTCCGATGGCCGATGGACCGCGAACTCGCTTCCCGTGCCCCCCCCCCCCCCCCCCCTCCCCCCCGTCGGAGTGTTCTCAGTACGGTCGCGGAGTACAGAACCTTCGGAGGCAGAGTCACCGTGCAGGGTGCACTCGTTAACCTTCCGCGGTGGCTCCGCTTTTGCCGGGCACAGCGGGTGCAACGCCGTGTGTCGTCTCGCGTGAGTCGCGTACGTGCGTGAGAGAGGGATGCAACCGGTGCGACGCGAACACGTGGCTCCAATCGTAGCAGTAGCGACGTCTATGTAGCGTGCGATACTCCTATGCAGACTCCGCGCACGGAAAGAGCGTCTCGGGACGCCGACGTGACGCTGAGGAAAAAAAAGGAGAGAACGAAAGGAAGATAGATAGATGGTAAGAGACGGAGAAAGAGTGTGTCGACCGCGCTAGGTATTTCGCCTCTTGCTACTCTCAATTCAGATTCTGTGATTGGCTTGCTTTTATTTTTGCAGCCAATTTATGCAATCTCCTTCGTGTATTTATAACTCCAGCTCCTTTGTGTGTTAATTTGTTGTATGTGGTTATCAGCCACAGAGACGCCGAGACTCTCGGGGATGCCGCTCACTCGGAATCTTTGAAGAATTTACATTTCCGCGATGTTCTCTCGTTTCGGTCACACGTCCACGCAACTGCACTATATATCCGTGCGATTCACCCGCTTCTCTCTCCATTTTTTTTTGTCATTCCTCATTTATATTTTCCATCCGTTTCATAGTTCTCGACGACATATTTGTACAGGGTGCGCCAGAGAAACTTACTTATTTGAAAGGTCAATAAAAACAAAAGTACTTCAGTTATTGTTTGAATTCTTTTTTCATTTGAGAATACAATATCCCAATTTGTTTTTTCATACACTGTTGAAAATGACATCGGTTAAATGGCTACCCCCATTGTGCATACACTGATTAAGTCGATTTCTGAAGTTCGTCTCCACTCTTCGCAGAGCGTGCCGGCCATGGGAGATTGCACTCCAGATTTGGCTCCATGCGAGTTTTTTTCGGGTGATTTGAAATCCCTGGTTTATGTCGATCGACCACGGACCATAGCTCACCTCAAGAACAACATTCGCGACGCCATTGCCAACATACCGATTGATATGCTGCACAATGGGCGTCGCCATTTAACCGATGTCATTTTCAACAATGTATGAAAAAAAAATTAGGATATTGTATTCTCAAATGAAAAAACAATTCAAACAATAAGTGAAGTACTTTTGTTTTTATTGACCTTTCAAATAAGTAAGTTTCTCTGGCGCACCCTGTATTTCTCATCCCGAATTTTTAATTTTCAAGATGTCTTGTAATTATTCCTCACGCGAAACAGCGGAAACGCGATGACTCCTGTATTTTTTGCCAAACCGTAAGACGCAAGTTGAGACGAAGTAAGAGATGAAGGAGCCGTCTGATGTGTGCCGAATAAATATCGAGACACGTGGCACAGCAGTAAAGATGAAAATCGGGTAAAAATGCTCCTCCTCTCCGTTTCCAATGGTGTGTCGAGCGCCGGTGTTTTTTCTCTACCGTTAATTTTCGGATAATTACGGGACACGAGAAGTGCGTCAGCTGCACTCACGAGAATTACCGAGAAATAGTTGTGTAGGTGGTTGCATTCGAATACGCCTGTCTCGAGAGCAATATGCCGCGGAGTCTCCTAATTTTCAACTTCATCGTTTTTTTCGTTTTTCCACGTAACAGGCGCTCGCCATACGGACTGGTTTATTCGGTATGCGGAAAGAAAATACCACAACTTACAATTAGACAGGGATGAGTCCAAGTGAAATCAGCTTTGATCTGCCGTTTTTATAGAACGCGTGAGATTTTGCGGCTGTCGGGCGTCGATGGCGCCCAAGTCGACCGATGATAAATTCGAAATGAATGTTAAAATAATATTGATCGTCTTCCCCTTTCATACATAGAAATAGGTAGCTGAGTATCACTTCGTCCGATGTTTCTCGACATTTTGTTGATAGCTCAAATTCACGCCTTTCATTTTTTTTCTTATTTTTTTTCTGACCGACACATCGTATTCGATCACGTCGAACTTCTCCTCGATCGTTTTAATAATCCTTGCATAATAAATTAGATTTGTCGATCTAACCGTCGTTCCTTTCGTTTCTCTGTTGCAGCGTTAAAGGTGAAACTGATGCTGAGGCGACCTATAAACCAGCTAGTCGCCCAGGGTATCATGCCACGTAAGTACGCTGCGTAAACTTATAAGTTTCGTCTTTTACCGCGACTTTTTTTCCACCTATAAATTTTTAATTGGCCGTGACTCGGGTTTTTATCGACAACGAGGCTCTCCCGTCTTACGCTTCGTTACGCAACGTCTACTCGCAGTTTTTACACCCGCGGCAAACTCGTTCGATTGGATCCGCTTCGTTTCCATGTTCTTTGAAAATGTAAAAGGAATTTCTCGCTCAGTGTTACCGATCAAAAATTAATGGCGAGTGGGGCTACGAATTCGCCTGTTTCGGTGCGTAAATCGACAGTCTCTGGAGACTGTTGTCATCACGCGACCATCGGGACGGTGTGGCGACCAGTCGTGTTGATAGAGGATGTTTTTCTTTAAATTTATTTTCGCTCTTTTTTCGCCTTCAACTTAGAGACCAGCTTCATCGATCCACTTACCACTTAATTGCCGCTTGATTGCCAACGACTCGCTAAGAACATAAACCTGAATAACCGGGACATACGTCTCTAACCAAACGTCAATTATCAGCCACGTGTAGCTGGTTAATTATCTGTCGAGTACAAATCATGTTTTTTTCAATTCGAACATTGCTCATTGTCATTTTCTTTCGTTTCGATCCTCGATAATCTTCGTTATATTAACCATCGAATTCCTTCGCTCGTTCCATAGCGGTGAGTTTATTATTTCTTATACCTAATTCGTTCAGCTTCTTCGAAACGTTCGTCATTATCGCGATCGTCTCATGTCAATATCGCGGGGAAAGAAAACCCCGAGCTTTTATAACGAGTCTCGTACCTCGGCTCCTTCCAACGCTACATGATCCGACTTTCCTCGCCCCCCCCCCCCCCCCCCCCCCGCCCCGCCGAACAACATCCGAAGGGGCCTTTCGTTTGTGCGTGAACTGCGAATCCGTGCGATTATTATTGCCAATTATTGCCAAGTTCGATGAAATCGCTCTTAATTTTCACCTACGATGAAACAACGTAAACCCGCGAAGACACGTATCTACCTTTCACGAAGGAGAAAGAAAAAAACGAAATATGTCAAATATGACATCAATAATCGGAGTCTTTTTTTTTCCATGTACAAGCGAGAATGACAACGCCAATGAGAAGACTACAACTCGGCGAAACGAGATTAAAGAATCACATTGTTCCGGTTATCCCTTATTATCATCCGCCACCCGTTAATGGTTGAACCGCGGTAGTTCGGGCGAATACAAAAGCCGCTTGGAGCTTTCGCGCGCACCCGCGCGATATGCATAAATATTTGTTGGAATGTTCTAATTGGGTGGACGCGCTCACGCGGAAGAATCGAAAGTGTTGGTACATGATAAAAGTGTAATTATCATAAATCCTGTCCATTTCGACGAGATCTTCGAAGAACTGTCGGGGAGAAGTGTTTAATTCCAGAGATTATAATCGTAAACACCACGATATCACGGAACGGGCAACGTTCTGAAGATG